>CAKNXH010063550.1:159802-217034 GCA_932178445.1 Andricus quercusramuli | reverse complement strand
TTTCTCGAGGCGTTTGCAATGTTGCAAACCATCACACAGTCAGTAAGTAAGTTTGTCCTGCCTGAGCCTTTCTCCAGGCATTTGCAATGTTCTAAACAATCACATAGTCAGTTAGTACGTTTGTCCTGACTGAGAGCCTGTCTGCAGGCGTTCGCAATGACATTACTTAAACCCCAAATAGAACCTGCGTACTGATCGATAACACATTGTTTTGAGATCACGAAGATTTGCATATACTATAGGCGCGTCAGTCGGAAGGAATAACATAAGAAAAGGAACAAATGAAACCACTGGTTCAGAAAATACAAAGAAGCCGAAAAATTGCCCCCAAATAAACAACGAAACATTCGAATGCAAATCTTTTCTATAAAACAACATACAGTTAATTTTGTAATACGAGGAACTTTTTATCAAACGCATAATATAATGAATTTACGAACGAAAAAGGAAGGCTAGTTTACAGGAAGGGCAAACAATTTTAGAGATTAGATTAGACACATCAGGTCATAGCTCCTTCAACTGTCGCAATGTGGCCACCGACAAACGAAAACAAGTCTTTTGTGAAGCACACTAATATACATATATCAACTTGACGTGTCAAAAAAGAAAAACACATGTAAATCATTGAATTTCATAGATCAGATTTCATATTAATAAATTCATATATAAGATCACAAGTACACATGTAAATGGGAAATAGCAGAAATATTGCATGTGGGAAAATACGATATTCATAAGTGTCAGTATTAATGTCATGTCAAATTCAGGCAAGCGGCATAAGGCACAATGATTAATTAGCATGCAATATTCCATGTAAGTCAAGGGTTCGATAGTGAGAGTCGGAAACAGAGTTTAAGTTTTAGAATTGTGATTGTTTATGCTTTACGTTCATGCTCCCCTCGCTAACCCAACATCCGGCTCGAAGGACCAAAAAATGTTAGTTATTTAATGACGGACTGGCGTGGGCCAGCGATGGGATCACATTGAGTCATGTCAAAGTCGGCGAACAAGACACCAGAATATGTATCACCATGATTATGAAAACCTCTAAATACCTGTTGTCGAATTCAATCCGTAATTAAGAGTCCCTGAGCCTATCCAAACTGGCACTCCTTTTGAAGCCAAAAAAGGTTTTGGGTTTTTGTAGAAAATTGGAACAGATGTAGCTTCCGGAAGCAACGAGATCGTTCATCGAACGATCGATCCCGACGCAACCGGAGGTGATACGTCGTCCGACTCGTCACTCCCCACAACACCAGAAGCTGATCGAGTCGGGAAATCACTAAACAAGCACTCAATGCACAGAAGGTGACATTAACTTTAATTTAAGGACTTAACCGCCCGAACCGTCCACAAGCAAGACTGGACCTTGAACCGTTAAACCACCCGATCACTGGCCACACTCGCCTACACCTAGGTTAATACTGAAAATCCAGAAAAAAGGGGTACAAGTCTCAACAGGGGAGCTTCACACCACAACCCGACTCCCAACTCCCACCAAAGGGAAAAAGCCTGAAACTCAAAGAACAGAGAAAGACCCTCAAGGAGAAAGAGCACTGGGCGAAAACCATTTTACTAACAATGAAACCTTGAAGGTCGCTCAAACAAGAATAACAACATCGAATAAATTATTAACAATTCATATACTTGCGAAACTGCAAACTTATATTGAATTTTTGAGATCAAATTAATATCTAGTCATTCGTTTTAATTTTTCAGTTAGTCTAGTATGACTTTCTAAATTTTGAATGTTATTCACATCTCAAATCCCAAACCCAAGTAGAAATTTACAACTGACACGGTACCGCGCCAGTACCAAACGAGACATTTCAAGTTGGCGTGGTACTGGCACAAAGTAGGCTTTACCTCTGGCTTAATACTCACAAACTTCCAAAAGATGATCTGGCACAACACTGGCATTCAGTACCGGACCAGTACTGCCTTAATACTGGCACAGTAACAATATATGCATGGCATAATCTTGGATATATGATGGTGTTAAGTCGTCAGGGTACTGGAATAATACTGGCACAGTAGCAATCTAGTGCTGGCACAACAACTACTTTTCATTGCAGCTAGGTCGTCATGATACTGTCGTTATATTGGTGTAGCAACAATACAATACTGGGATAACGAAGGCTGTTAGTTGGTGTTAGGTCGTAATGGTACAGATTTAATGCTGACAAGGTGACGGTCAAAGAACGGCATACTCTTAGCTTTAACTTAATGGGAAATTCACAACGGGCGCAGTACTCCGTCAGTACCGGGTAGTATTGGCACGTGACTGGCAGCCAGTGCTGCTATACTCCAGCGATATGACAAACCAATTTTTTAAAAAATAAATATTAACTGATTTCGAGTATTTTGACTTCAAACATTAATGGTCCTGTTTAGAGTGAATACATATATTAAATTTTTAAATATTATATTATAAATAAAATTTCTCATGCTACGGGGAATCGAACCTACATATATACCTAAATCTATCACCTAGCAGTCGGGAGTCCTAACCATTGCGCTAAACCTACTAGTAGAAACTGGGTGAAAAAGCCATTCTCATAAGCTACAGCTCAAAAAAGTTAAAATACAGAATTTTAAACTCTCTTTTTCTGATTGAATATTCATTATCATAGGACGTTATGTAAATGTAAAATATACGAACTGTTACAGGAATATCAATAAAGTAATTTTTAAATAAATAATTTCAATTGATTACAATTTTTCTTCGTGTAATATTGCGTTTTTGCGCGTTTTAGACAACTTCGAAACTTTCCACAATGACAGGAAATGTAATTTTTTATGAACATTTAGAATTTTTAACGACGGAGCTTAGAAATTTTATCATTAACTTTGATAAGTTTTTAATATCAAAACTTTTTTAACTTTTTTGTAAGGTCTGGTAGTTAGGTGTTTTAGAACATATTTTTAAACGTACTTTTTTAATTTTTGTAATATTGCTACTGTCGGTATGGTACTGCGCCAATCGTGGATCCAGCCGTTAGTCAATACTGGGCGAATTCCTAATTATCTGTACTTTTGACCAGTACTGAGCCAGTACTGCGCCAGTGGTGAACTCCGGCGGAATCCCAAGTGCGAAGTTAGATACGGCCCAGCACTGGCCCAGTATCGGCAAAAATATTGCCGAAGATCGGCTGCCAATATCGTACCGTTGCTGGAATGATAACTCCGGTATGCACTTGGCGGCCAACTCTGGTCCAGACTCTAGCCGCCATCACCGGAGTAAATTGAAAAAAAAAAAAAATAGAATAAAAAATCATTGAATTGTTTTCAGGACGCCACTATATATGTAGTGTGAATACATATATTAAATTTTTAAATATTATAATACAAATGGAATTTCTAACTCTATGGTGTATCGAACCTACATTTATACCTAAATCTATCGCCTAGCAGTCGGGAGTCTTAACCATTGCGCTAAACTTACGAGTTGAAATTTGATGAAAAAGCCATAGTCATAAGCTATAGCTCAAAAAAGTTAAAACACTACATTTAAAACTCTCTTTTTCTAATTAAATATTTATTATCAGACGACGTGATGTTAATGTAAAATATAAGAACTGTTAACAGGAATATCAATAAAATCATTTTTAAAGAAATAATTTATATCGATTACAATTTTTCTCCGAGTGATATTTCATTTTTTCGAGTTTGAGACTACTTCACAACTTTCTACAATGACAGGAAAAGTAATTTTTTTATGAACATTTAAAATTTTTAACGACGGAACTTAGATCAACATTTACAATTTTACACAAAGATGGAACTTGGAATTTTTTTCTTGAAAAAAGAAAATAGGAAAAATGTTGTATTCGCGACAGTTGTATTTATAGTTCTTAGACGTTTTAGAAGACATGAACCATTTTCAATGGTATTTTAATTTTTTTTTGAATACTTATACTCTCGGCATAGTACTGCGCCGAGTCTGGGCCAAGCTCTGGCACTTCCTCCAAAAACATAGTTTGCCTTAGTAAAAGTCAAACTGGGCCCAGTAATGCGCCTTTGCTGGGCCAGACTCTGGCTTTTCTTATTTAAACATGTTTTGCCAAAGTAAAGACGAAGTTGGGAACAGCAGTGCACCGAGTCCGGGCCAAACTCTGGCACTTTCTCTTAAAACATGGTTTGTCTTAGTAAAAGTCACACTGGGCCAAGTGATGCGCCTTTGATGGGCCAGACTCGGGGTTTTCCTATTGGAAAATGTTTTAGATAAATAATTTATATTGATCACAATTTTTCTCCGTATAATATTCCGTGTTTCACGTTTTAGACTCCTATACAACTTTATACAGTGACAGGAAATCTGATTTTCATGAACATTTAAAATTTCTAACGACGGAACTTAGAAATTTGATCGCGAACTTTGACTTTTTTTCAATAACAATTGTTTTTAAACTTCCGTGTAAGGCTGGGTTTTTAGGTGCTTTAGACTATTTTACAACGTTTAAGATTAACGTAAAATGTAATTTTTTTCAACATTTACAATTTTACATAAAGATGGAACTTAGAATTTTTTTCTTGAAAAAAAAAATAGGAAAAATGTTGTATTCGCGACAGTTGTATTTGTAGTTCTTAGACTCCGGCGGGGTGCGGAAATTTCCACCTGGGTCGTCAGCTCTCCAGTGGATACCAATAACAGCCCAACCTCGGCCATCAATATCGCACCGTGACCTCAATAAATGCTTTGGCCTGTACTTGGTACCAAATTCCAACGAAGTTGGGAACAGCAGTGTGCCGAGTCTGGGCCGAACTCTGGCTCTTCCTCTTAAAACATGCTTTGCCGTAGGAAAAGTAACACTGGGCCCAGTAATGCTCCTTTGCTGGGCCACACTCCGGCTTCTCCTATCAAAACATGTTTTGCCAGAGTAAAGACGAAGTTTGGAACAGGAATGCGTCACGTCTGGGCCGATCTCTGGCTTTTCCTCATGAAACATGCTTTGTGGTGAGAAAAGTGACGCTTGGTCCAGTAACGTGCCATCACTGGGCCAAGCATCGGCGGTCGATCGACAAATTTGAATAGCCAATATAGGCAGCCAGTACGGGCACAACACTGAGCCGATTAAAATGCCGATTTTTGCAGAATAGCATTCGCCGATCTTTGGCTGCCGAAATTGGACCAAGCCTCGGCCGTGTGTTCAGTTCCAGAAATTCGCACTTGGGGTATGGACAACGTGGAAAACGTGGTTGCATTATTTTTTTGGTACGATAATTAGTTCCGGCAAAAAAAGCGGAAAACTTCGGAAATTCAATTTTCGGCGGGAGAAAAGCATTGTAACTGGAAATTAATTTCAGATTCGGGTTCCCCGCCCCAAAAATAGGGTGTATGCAGAAATGTATCCATTTCTGATGCAGCCTCAAACATGTTATTTCAGAGCTTCGTTGACTGAACTAAGAAGGAAGGAAAGTGAAACCGAGAACGTTTGGCTATGTTGTGTCTTCTGCGCAGCGAAGAGATGCGCCGCGAGTCCGCGGGCCCACTGCTTGCGTGGTGAGCATTGCCCGTATTGCGCCAGTATGCAGCCGGCGCTTTGCTTAACTTGGGCAAATAAAGATAGCCCATTGTTAGCATTTATTACTGGGCCCGTGAAGTGCCAGTATCGAACCGACGATTGGCGTATCTCCGTGAGAAACGGGTTGGCCGTCATGCACTGGGCCAGAGTTCTGCCCATATTGAACCGACGCGACGCACAGTGGTGAAAAAGTACATTTTTTTGTTTAAAATACGATTCCTGCTGAATCTGTGGACCGATTAAGATATTTCTTTCTTTTAGAAAAAATCTGAGAAAATTTCGGAGAGAATTGCCGAGGCCGATTTTTGAAAAAAATCTCCAGTTTTTAATAAATAAACAAATATATGGTAAAAAAATGACAAGTTTTTGAGTTTAGTCCTCTGGCTTCTTAGAAATAGAGTGAAAAGTTTCGCAATCAACTCAATTTGATAGTACAACATCACTGGAAAATTGTCCAATAGCGAGCAATAAACAAACAAATTTATTACTAAACAAATAATTTGTTAAATGTTCATTTTCGCGATTTTCATTATTTTCATAGTATTTTTCCTCATCTGGTAAATAATTCATCGCATAACATCACAATGATGGAAAAATTTCGTATTTAAATAATAACAAACAATAATGTAAACAAATTTCATTTAAAAATGTGCACTTTGGGTGTGTTTTGAAGAAAAACACCGGTTTTTCCTTCTTTACTTATAATTAGCTAACTCGAGGCAGTTTTAATACAAGAGACAACTGAACAATAATATTTTTAATTGTTATAAACAAATTTAATAACAAATAAAAAAAGGCCGGAAAAAAGTATTTTTTATTATCAATTGAGTAAAAAATTCCTCAATTGCCTCAATTTTCCAGTGCAACGATACTAAAGGTTAATTCAATAGTGAAAATTGAAGAAAAAAATTTGTTAATAGACAAATTATTTGTTAGAAGTTGATTTTCTCACATTTTTATCATTTCTATATTATTCTTTCTTATCTTGTGATTAATTCATCTCATAAAAAATAAAAGTTGGGTCACTCATCAGTCTGATGAAAGTTTTTCCGAGAGTTGATAAGGTAAATCACATACGTTATGGAACGCAGCTTCACGCAGACATTATTTCACCTCCTGTACTAAATGTTCATGATTATTCTTGTTTATCTATTAACAATCGTGAACTGATATGATTTTATACTATTACATAGGTCCTACTAATTGAAATTGCGTTAAAGCTTAATGATTGCTGATCTTCATTTGTTAGTTTTGTGGCGTTACAGATGACAGTCTCGTAGATCTGAAGTTAGGCAAAGAAAATAACGCATGCTTTTGTTTATCTGATTATTTTTCATTCTTATATGTTCTGAGCCATTTAGTTTCCAGTATTTTTCATTCTTTCTGTGTATGTATACATATAATTTAGAAATTAATTCTATTAGAATGCCGAATAAGATTCTAAGTGATATGTTAATCGCAAGTACTAGAAAAGACGTAAGATTTTTGTTAGATTGTTACCTTCGCACGGCTAACTTGATAGATAATGAGCAAGTCAATTTGACACGAGAAATCGTGTTGCGGCACGTCATTCCGTCTTCTGGAAAAAGAAAGAAAAAGAAGAAAGAAGAAGAAAAAAGAAGAAAGTTCCAAATCGACAAAAAGAAGGAAAACACTCTCTCTTGTTGACTCATATTCTGAAACTGAAATTGAAAATGCTTTTTTGAATAATTTGTGCTCTTCTGGGAAGAGGAACTTGGCTAAGGAGATAAGAAGTATGATGTCAAGAGATGAAGATGAAGAATATGGAGAACATGAAGAATTTCAAGGAAAAATGGAGCCATTTACTTTAGAAGAAGCTATTTCTCTGGCTGAAGACACAAAATTGACGAAACATCAATATGAGACTATTAGACTACAAGCTAAAGCACATATTGCTGACATTTTTCCTCTTCATAAAAGTCTTAAGAAAGCCAAGAGAGAGTGTCTTCCTCCCGAAAAAAGCATAACAGTTACAAAGTCTGGGGTGAGGATTGAATTGCAAGATTTGTGCGATCATACAGTGAAGCGTAGGTTGGAAATTCCAAATATTTTGCCACCAGATATAGTTGAAGGGAAAAACGTCGTGATGAAGTGTCAATATAAACATGGTTGTGATGGCTCATCTGACCAGAGCGAATATAATCAAAAGTTCTGTGGAGCAGAAAAGTCAGATGCAGGAATCCTTATGATGTCAATGGTGTCATTACGAATAATTCAAACTTGTTACCATAAGCATGATAAGAATTGTTGGGAATGTGCAAAGCCCTTGACAATTTGGAAAAACGAGAATCCTGGTTCTACAAGATTATGTAGGCTGATCATGTTTGAAGATGAATCAGGAACTAAGGGACGAACCACGACAGAAGTAGAGATGATGGAAGACAAGATCAGAAAACTCAAACCTAAAAAAATAAAAGTACCGACTAGTCGTTGTGCCATAACTGTCTTTCATCATTTCGCGTTGACTATAGTAGATGGAACGGTGTGTCAGGCTCTTTCTGGAACTCCTTCTGCTGCCACATGTTACATTTGTGATGCGAAACCATCGCAGATGAACGACTCACATAAACTTGTAGATAAAACAGAGAAGGTACAAAATTTCAGATACGGACTCTCTAGGTTGCACACGTGGATTCGTTTGATGGGGTTTGATGGAGCGATAAGATGGGACTCATTATAGATGTTGTAAAAGATGGCTTGGGAACTACTAATACAGGAAATGCTGCTAGACGATTTTTCAGAGATCCTGATTTGACTTCCGAAATCACAAATGTAGACAGGGAGTTGATCCGTAGATCCGGCATAATTTTGCAAGCAATGCCTTCAGTAGTTAGGCTATGCCGGTACGAGGCCACTTGTCAACAGATGGCGCCACCGCCGCTAGTTAACGACACCAACAAATGGCGCCACCGACTAATTGGGGGTTCCGTTCCGTGCTAAGTTACCGACACCAACATATGGCGCCACTGTCGAAGGGAGGGTTCATTTCCATGCTAAGTTACCTGCAGTCGGTCAAAAGTGAGGTTGGTAACGTCTATTTCTGCTAAATTAACATTATAAGGTTCTGTTCTGTGCTAAGTGATCATTGATCGGTAAAACAGTTTCTTACCATCAGTCGGTGAAACAGGTAAGTCGGTAACTTTTTATATTATCATTTTACCATCGGTCGGTAAGGTAGGGAGCTGAATTACCATCAGTCGGTAAAACAGTGTGGGTCGGTAATTTTTTATATTATCATTTTACTGTTGGTCGATAAGGTATGGAGTTATGTTACCATCAGTCGGTAAAACAGGGAGGTCGGTGATTTTTATGTTATAATTTTACCATCTGTCGGTAAGGTAGGGAGACACATTGCCATCAGTCGGTAAAATAGGGAGGTCATTAAATTTATGTATTATCATTTTGCCATAGGTCGGTAAACAGGGATCGTCGATAATGCACATCTTCAGCCACCGATGGAGCCTCAGCTGCTATATCAGGAACCTTACTAATCGGTGTAAATAACTGATGACATCACTCAGTACTTCCTGTCAGCACCAACATCAATGTATCAACAGTCGGTAATGGGTTTATCGGCCGTTGAATTGATTGTCAGTTTGCCCGTACCTCACCGACATACTGTATGTCGTCCCAGTGCGTCCTGCGCGCGCTGATATTCCCTCAATGTCCACGGGTGTTCCTAGTTCTACAAGTGCCATGCGTCTACCTTATATACAAAAGATATGGGATTTTCCTATTTCTACAAGTGTTGCGTTGAGATTTCCTGCGCTGTTTCAAGTAGCCTACATTTTATCAATTTAAATTTCCCCCGCTTCAATTCATCAACTGGCGAATCAATGTAAGGTTAGACAAAAAGATGCATGAGAATTCGAAACAAGGTTTTCAACACGTTTCTCCTTCTATCGTATGAGTTGAACAGAGAGGATCCTATGGTCTTCGAACGACAATTTAGGTATTCTACTCATGCGCAATCTAACACTGTAGCTTGAATCAACCTACATTTTGTCAATTTGAATTTCGCGCGCTCAGAACCTAGGGCTATTTTGAAGGAATTAATAAATAAAAAACCCACTCAATTTGAACAAGAAAAGTCAGGTTCAGTGCATGTTCGCCATCTTGGATGGTACTTAACTCGGTGCTCAACGTTTTATATATTGAAAACTCGAGAATTATGCGTAACTGGCAAAGCCTGTGGTTCACGTATCTGTCTTGTCGCTCAGTGCATGGTCATTTGCGCATGCGCTGTATGAAGTTTCTACCATAATCGCAAGTTACTAATTAGGGTTACTTCAAACTTATAACTAATGAAACTAAGATAAAAATAATTAAATTAAGCTGAAGCTAATTAAACCAAGATAAAACTAATTAAATTAAGTTAAAAATAATTCAACCAAAATAAAAGTAATCAATTTAGGTAAAAAATAATTAAACTAATAAAAAAGAAAATAATTTTAGATAAAAATAATTAACAACTTGAATAATTAAATAATTAATTAATTTATTGACTTATTCTAACAGGATATGAAATTAGGAATAAATGCACATTGTTTTATTCGCTTAATATAAATTCTTATTCCACAACAATCTTAAACTAGTTTCAATAGATCACATTCATTATAAAAAAAAAATCTTGACCTAGATTTATAAAAGTATTCACTAATATATTACATGTTTTTGACGCAATTTCTTAATAATTGCTTGACACACAGGGCTTTGTAGTGAATGGCCACTATTAACAAAAAATTGCAGCTCATGCACAAGATCGTTTGGATCCGTATGAAACAATATACAACGTTCACGATGGGAAAGCTCCTCATCATTATCACCATCTTCCTCCTCCTCCTCATTATCATCGTTATCTTCCGCTTCCTCCTCCTTCTCCTCATTATAATCATTATCCTCCTCCCCATACTCATTCTTCTCCTATAAATAAGACTTCTTGATTGTGACTAGGTCAATATAGTCTGAGACACCAACGCATTAACATGTTACGAAAGGAACGAGATATGCTGAGTCAATTAGCAAGAGCTAGTGATAAAATTCGACGTAAACATCGTACATTCAGGTTGGATAAAGAAGCTACCGGAAGTATTTTGAAAGAGACTTTTAAACCTATAGTCATACCAATACAGAAGCTAGTAGATATATCAGATAAATCAATCAAACAACATGAATTAATGAAAAATAAAATTGAAAAAGATGAAAAGGAAGATGAAGACGAAGAAGAAGAAAATGATAGTCTTTCTTTCATGACTGCTGATGGTGATAGTGATGATGGTAATCAGAAGCATGATAGAACAATGACTTTTATTCAAGCGAAACCCTGATGAAGTTTCTATAAGCACTGATGATCTAAAGAACTATGAAGAAATTCTCATAGCTAAAAATGCACACAAGAAGAATTATAGTCCTACTTGACCTATTCGCTCAAACAATACTGCAAAATATGAAAATATTATAGTGAAACTTTTTCCACATAAACGATTATCAACAATTGGAATCCATTTTGCAGTAATAATAAATATTCAAAGGTGGAAGTGTAGTGTTCGACCCGCACGGGTGAATCCTGAGTGTGTGTGTGCGAGCACACTCCTTCTTAAAACTAGAGTGGTCCAGTGTAAGGGACTACGTGCATAGTGTAACGAAAAACACATTATATTTCGGCCCGCAAGGGAGGAAAGCCCTTCACAAATATTGGAGTATTGAACTGCCTTCCTCGCTTTCGGTAGTTTCATTGTGAAAGAATGAACATCTAAAGCGGTAAGTCTGTATCGTTCCTAATATAGTAAATTATGGATATACATGTCGCTCTCAATTTAGGGCGAAATTAATGTGGGGGTTGCAGAATGAAGGTGATTCAAAATTTTGTAAAACAAAATTGAGTTGAGTTTAACTTTATTACCTGAAAGGCCAATCCACCCACAATAAATTTCAATTTTGTGTTGTAATCAAGAGATATAAGCATATTTCGCATTACATACAAGAAGGAGGTTCTACTGAAGGAGCCAAAAGGTTATACCCCCTTGGATGAGGGGAATTGAATACACAAAATCCCACAAAAAGCTTAAATTCTATTAGTGGAATTTAAGTGGAACTATTAAACATCTTGAGAGTCATTCAAAAGATGTCAGTTTGGACGCCTCCACAACTCCAGTCAAACGAAAGGAAAGGGTTGATAAAAAGTGATGAAGGAATTTAAACTAGATTGGGTTGTAACAAACTGATGGCGGCAGCGGTGGCGATAGTATTCAATGTGCTACAACCATCGGCTTCGCTACTAGTAACTAGCTGTTACCTGTCAACTAGTTTCTTTTTATTAATTTGACAGATTGATCAAAAATCAAATAATAATAACTACAGCCGATTGGCCGAGCTATTATTCAATGGAGGAATAATTGTTTCTGGCCGTTTGGCTGAAATAAATATTCGTTTGTCATTTCTTTGAGCCGTTTGGCTAAAGAAGTGTTAAAACTGAGTTTTGATCCCTTTGTTAATTTAATTTGCCTTTCACCTGTCAGGAAGTAAATCAAAAATAAAATTTCTTTTGAAATAGTTTTTTTAGCCGTTTGGCTGGAATAATTGTTCAAAATTAGAAGAAAGGAGAATATTTATTTTTAGCCGTTTGGCCGGAACAATAACTCTCCTTTACATTCCTTCTAGCCGTTTGGCTGAAAGGATGCTTATCAATTTTTGATTTATTTCACTATTAGGTTGCGTTTTAAGGAAGTGAAGGTTACTATCTACAGCCGTCTGGCCGAGATAATACATGAACGACGAAAATTTATATCTAGCCGTTTGGCTGTAATAAATATTCGCCTTACAGCCGCTTGGCCGAAGGAATGTTCATGAATTAACTTTTGATTCCTTAATTTTAAGCAAATTCATTTCCATCTGAAAGAACGAGACAAATCTACTTAAATAATTTTATATAGCCGATTGGCTGGAAAAATTTCAAATACAAAAAGACGGAGGGATTTTTGTTTCTAGCCGATTGGCTGAAATACCCCCTCAGGGTAAAATCGTGAACAAACGAAAACCCAGAGCACGAGGAGGAAAAAAGGTACGCGAATCCTTCAAAAAAAGGCAAGCTTATCAAACTTCGATAAGTGAGACTCTCGCTTAATCAAAAATCGAGGAAGCCTCTGTAGAAAACAAGGTTGTGACAGACTTAGAGCTTCTCCCAGTACAAGCGACTAATTCATCTACTACCCTAATAAAAATCGTCGGTTCAGCGAATTTAGTCTCCGTGTTAGGACGTAAGAAGTTGAAAAACGATCAAGAATTTAAAGATTTTTTTGAAGCCGCTCTCAACCGAGCAGAAAATTTATTTTGGCTTAGCCAATGAGCACAAAATAATATTTCCTTGCTGCACAAAACAAGTAGAAGGGTTATAAAAAAATCATTTATTTTTTTTTATATAGGTTAACCAGTGATTATCCATGATCGAAAAATTATAAAAGAGTAACCTTTATCTAAGCGAAAAAGATTCCAATTTAATAGAAAAAAAATCAAAATGTTCTATTTTTGAAAATAAAATCCGGTGTGGTAAGGTGTCCCAAATAACCAACCTCGATTTTGATAAAGAAAAAAATTAGCGGAATTCAATTATGAATCTATGAATGAATTTCTGCATCTAACCCAATCGCACGCTCAGATGATGGGTTGAAGATCTTTCTTTTTACAGAAATCCAAAAACACAATAATAAATTTAAATTTAAAATTTAAAGATTTTTCGGGTTTCAATCTTGTGCGAAACTATGAATGTTGCCGACGTTTCGTGAACATTGCAGTTCACTTCTTCAGGGCTGACCTGAAACTGAAGTTTCAGGTTATGTTGTTCTTATATATGTATTCTCTACGATGCCTGTGATTGGCCAGAGTGCCCCATGGTGGGGACTGCTTGAATTTGATTGGCCAATCAAGTCTTTTTTTAAAAACCCGGGAGGACGGAAAGCCAAATTGGATTGGTATTATATCCATTGTCCCTATTGATGTTATTAGGGTGTTTCGAGATTTCGATTGCTTCTCCATGTTTTCTTGGAAATTTATTGTACGTTTTGGCAATGACGGTTGTTTTGTCAAATAAAATACTATGTCCTGTTTCGATATGATGCTCAGCTACAGCTGATTGTGTGAAATGTTTTAGCCTAACTTTACTCTCATGTTCCTTTTCACGTTGACTTACCGCCCTCCCGGTTTCTCCAATATAGACTTTACCACAAGAACAAGGGACTTGATATACTCCCGGATCACTGAAAGGTTCCTTTTTATCTTTAGGGTTGTTTAGAAGTTGTCCTATTTTTGCAGGTGGTTTAAATATAGTTTGGATGTTGTGTTTGTTGAGAATTCTTCCTATTTGTTCCTTGATACCTTGAATGTAGGGTAGGATGGTGGTTGTTTTTCTCTCTCTTTCTTTAGTAGGTTGTGTTGACTTATTTTCTTGAGTGTATTTTCTTATTGCTTTATTAATTTGTTTGTTTGTGTAATCGTTTTGTATTAGGATTTGTTTAACATTTTGTAATTCCTTTTGTAAGTTATCTTTATCTGTTATGGAGATAGCTCTGTATACAAGGGAATTGATGACCGATTGCTTTTGAGATGGGTGGTGGTGGGAGGAGGCATGCAGGTATCTGTTTGTATGCGTGGGTTTTCTGTAAACTTCATGTCCTAATGTGTTATCAGATCTTTTATAAACTAGTACGTCCAAGAAAGGTAATTTTCCGTTTTGTTCAATTTCCATAGTGAACTTGATATTAGGGTGTATTTGATTGATGGAATCGAAAAATTTCTTTAGTTCCTCTAGTCCGTGTCTCCAGATGACAAAAGTGTCGTCAACGTAACGGCACCAGAATTCCGGTTTAAGCTTGTATTTGTTAAAGATTTTAGTTTCTAAATTTTCCATAAAAATGTTGGCTATTACAGGTAAGATTGGAGATCCCATTGCTGCTCCTGTGGTTTGTTCGTAGAATTGGTTATTGAAAGAGAAATAGGTATTAGTGAGACAGTGTTCTATTAAAGGTGTGAGATTGGAGGGGAAGTTTGCAAATGATTTTATAATATCGATTGTATCAGGGATTGGTACTTTTGTAAAGAGAGATACTACGTCGAAACTTACTAGGATGTCTTGGGGTTGAATGTGAATTTGTTGTATTTTTCTGATAAAGTCAAAAGAGTTTTGGATGTGTGTGATAGAGTTTCCTGTGAAAGGCTTTAGTTTTTTGGCGAGAAAGCGTGCTAGGTTGTAAGTTGAAGAGTTTATTGCGCTGACGATCGGTCTGAGTGGGATATTGTTTTTGTGAATTTTTGGAAGTCCGTAAAGTTTTGGAGAGATAGAATTAGTAGGTTTTAATTTAGATATTGTATCGCTGTCAAGATTTGAGTCTTTTAGAAGGCTTTGTGTTTTTCTGGTTATTGTTTTTGTGGGGTGTTTTTTAAGCTTTTTATATGTATCGTCAATAAGAAGGTCCATGATTTTGTTGTTATAGTCTTCTTTATTCATAATTACTGTTGTGTTGCCTTTGTCTGCGGGTAATATTATGATGTCTTTATTCTGATTGAGTTCTTTAATAGCATCATTTCTTGTTTTGTTAAGTTTGAGGAAGGAAGTTGGGCTTCGCGTAAAATGTTGGCTGTCCTACGTCGTATGTCATTTGCTTTTTCGGGTGGAAGGGTGGTTATTGTGGATTCCAAATTACTGATGATTCCTTCTTTTGGGATTTTGGAGGGGGCGACTGCAAAATTATGTCCTTTAGAAAAGGCTGAAATCATTCCGTTGCTGAGATGATGGTTAGAGATGTTTTTTACTGTATTAGTTAATGGTGCGTGCTTTACTGGAAGTAATTTGTCAAATTTTATTTTATGTTTCTCAGTGCAAAAATCTTTAATCCGTTGTGATTGGTCAAATGATATGCGGTCCAATGTGGACCAAATGTCAAATCTAAGAGTGTTTGATAGAAAAGGATGAAGTTTTAATAGTTTTAATACTTTTTAATAGTTTTTTTTTAAATAGTTTTTCATAGTTTCGCACACGATTGAAACCCGAAAAATCTTTAAACTTTAAATTTAAATTTATTATGATGAATCATCGTGAAAGTATCAAATCTATTATCCAAAAACACGTTTGAATAAAAATCAAAGCCTCGAGAATTCGATTTTTTGTTTAACCAATAAAAAGAAACGAAAATCAAATTTGTGAGTCGCCTTCGCGCTGACTCAAAACTTAACGCTACAAGCGAAGAATTGGTCAGGCAGCGTTTGAGAATTTGATTCTCTTTCATATTTAAAAAGGAAAGCGAGATTCTTGAATTATCTAAAACAACATTCAAAAATCTCTCGCAACTCTCTCGCGCTACCTTGAGCAAGATAAGCAGCGTTTTGAGTTTTACCTTTAATCCTAATGCCTAAACCTAAGTCAAACCTTTCCCAGGGTTCTTTCAAAAATAGCAAAAAGAGAGGAAAGCGCTCTCAGAAATCAAATTTAAAATTAAATTTAAAAACAATATCCTCTAGTTCGATCATCTATAATAATTTGGTCAAACCTGTGAAAAAATTGATTCCTACTCTAGCGGTGAAACCGACTGTCAGGTACCCCGTTGTGCGATACGAAAAACCAGAAGTAATAACAATTGATCCACCTGTAGAAGAAGCTCTCCAGCAAAGAGCAATAGCTTATCACCAGGAAATCAGGATAACTAATGTTCGTACGGTAGTCGATACAGACGACTGCGACTCAGATACGGTGATACTCGCGCCAGAATTGGATTTAGAACCTGAAATAGAGGTGATAGACTTGAAATACCTATCGTCAAATTCTAACTGAAAGTAATAATCGTGCCCTTTTCTCCATTTCGATAAATCGGGAGTTTAAAGCGAAAGGGATTAACGGTTTTTGAAAACCAGAGATTTAGTGCGCCTCACTAAGTACAAGAATATACCCTATTCCGGTCCTAAAGATAAAAGCTCGGATAAACTAAAACACGTAGGATAAATTTCTCCAAAGATAATATAATCCTACGAAAAGATGCCTCTTCCAGACGAAAATTCGAGCACGGATCCACACAACGAGGAGGAAAGTAACACCGACGATCCAAACCGAAGTATAGTAAACGACATCTAATTTAGATGCCAGTATAGTCATGAATTCAATCCTAGATAATATGACTATGCAAACTAGCACTTATCACATCCCTGATTTCAATGGAAAATCTCCACCGTTGGAAGAGTTCATACAGGACATTTGCAACGGAGCTGTATTTGTGACGCCGGCCACTGAACTGATGTTCATCAAGGCGGTGCTATCCAAATTAAAGGGGATAGCTCGAGAAAGCGTCAGGGACAAACAATTTAGAAAAATAAATGACCTAATCGCGCATTTAAAAAAACGTTTCGCTCCAACAAAAAAATACCAATGGTATTTTGAAGCTATTGTCAATCTACGCATGACACAAGCTGAAAAGGTCAGCGGCTATTATGATCGAGTCCAACGGCTGCTTAGTGGTGCTAGACATACCTTGGAGGAGAAATATAACACTAGATACGGAACAGAAAAGGCGAGCACAATAATGTTGAAACCCGTTACCGATTGTGCCCTTGACGCATTCATTAGGGGACTTCCTGAAGAAATGTCAAAATTTGTCGATACCAGGAATCCGAAGGATTTAATTGAAGCCTTAGAATACGCCTTACACATAGAAGAGAGGCAGGATTATGCGAATAAATCCAAAACAATGGCCTCAACCTATTACCTTGCGAAAAGGGACGATGAAACCAGCGGAAGTCGCCCACCCAGCCCCTTTTCCAGGCAAATGAACTCAATGGATAGGCAGGAAAAGAAAAATTACGGAAATTTGTCACACCTGCTAGGTGCGCAAACACCTTATCTAACACCACAACAGGCACTACCAGAGTATGGTTTACCTATGCCTTATGCTGGGTTGCCGACGGTACCACAAATTCCACTGAACCAATTTCCATAGAATTTATCCTGGAAGGGATACGGAAAAACTACTTCAAGACCTTCCTCACCAGTACCATAAAAAGATTTAAACACGAAACAGACTCTGGGCAAGGACGCTACCTCGAGTCCGACAACAATGGACCGTCCCCAGTCGAAACAATACCCGGAGAACTCAATAGGATCTTTCGAACAGGGAGAGAAACAAAAGACTCCCCAGTAGTAAAAATCACATGCTCAAAGTTCAAAAATGACACTGCCTTTTTCCTTATCGACCCAGGGTCAGATTTGAATTTAATAAAAACATGCGCCTTACTACCACATCTACAATTCGATCCAACACGATCTGTACTGCTGGCTGGTATAAACTAATCACCCCGTGAAAACAATAGGTACTATAGAACTACCCATTTTAGACTCACCT
This sequence comes from Andricus quercusramuli, assembly GCA_932178445.1. Taxonomy (NCBI): domain Eukaryota; kingdom Metazoa; phylum Arthropoda; class Insecta; order Hymenoptera; family Cynipidae; genus Andricus; species Andricus quercusramuli. The sequence continues at coordinate 199,111 of CAKNXH010063550.1, read as the reverse complement.
GTTGAGTTTCACGTGGTCCGAAATACATTTCCGGCTACTAGCGAAGCGATATTAGGACGGCGATACCTTAGGCAAGAACAGGCACAACTTTCTTTCCGGCATAATACCTTGGTAACAATATCACAACCAATTACACTCATCCCTTTTGTGGATGCAGAATCGCAGGATGCCAAAAGAACCTTGGAGCCAAAAATTAAAACCTTCCCACGGACCTGTCGGATAGCCGCTAGAACCCGTCAGCCAATAATAATAGACCTCAAAAACTCAGAAACAAAAGAAGGTTACCTACCCAGAATAACCACCAAAGAAGGAATATATATGGGAGAGGCCATTGTTACGGCAAAAGAAGGGGTGAGCAGGGTATATGCTATAAACACCACCAAATAAAGAAGTGAGTGTGGAAATCCCTCCTCAAGAAATTTATCCTCGTGACATCTACAAGTTCCCTGGAGGAGACACTACAGAATCAGAATCTGAGGATAATCAATTTTCTCCAAGGGAAGAGTCCGACCTACAGACAGAACGAGCTACAAGGGTGATGAAAGGTTTACACGTATCCCACTCAACTCAAGAAGAACAAGAATACGTTTTAAGGCGGGTGAGTAAATATTCCGATATCTTCCACCTAAATGGTAGAAAACTCACCTCCATCCATTTAACCCAACATCGAATTCCTACCACAGACAACAAGGTTATTGTGAGAAAACCTTATCGTCATCCGCAGGCTACTAGTGATGAAGTCCGTAGTCAAATTGAGAAGCAGCTCACTAGCGGCATAATTCAGGAATCAAATTCCCCATACAACTCTCCTATTATGATAATTCCCAAGAAAATAGATGCCTCAGGAAAACGTAAATTTAGAGTAGTCGCAGACTTCCGGGCACTAAATGAAAAGGTAATCGGAGACGCTTATCCTTTGCCAAATATTACAGATATTCTTGACCATCTGGGAAAAAAGCAATACTTTTCCGTTTTCGATTTGGCAAGCGGATTCTGCCAAATTGAAACAAATCCTCAAGATCGGATGAAGATCGCTTTTTCAACGCCAAGAGGACACTTGGAATATTTACGAATGCCGATGGACATTGAAAATGCCCCAGCTACCTTCCAACGGCTGATGGATAATATATTAACTGAAATGAATGGAAGGGAAGCATTTATCTATTTCGATGACATCATAGTACACTCAGAATCCCTAGAGGATCACGAAGTCGAGGTCATGCGATTATTTGAGCGTCTTAGAAAAGCTAACTTAAAACTTCAGCCGGACAAATGTGATTTCCTTCGTACAGAAGTGGCTTACCTTGGACATATAATTGGACGCGACAAAGTGAGGCCCAATCCAGCCAAGATAGCAGCCATCAACAATTTTCCAACGCCCAAAACTGTGAAAAACATACGACAATTCCTAGGACTGTCAAAATACTATAGGAGGTTTATTCAAGATTATGCTAAACTAGCCAAACCATCAACGGATATCATGCAGAAAGATAATCCGTTTATATGGGGTGAAGAACAAAGCCGAAGTTTCCGTGAATTACGTCAATATCTACCAAGATAACAATTGTGTACGCACGATGCGCGCATTGTGCGGGTATTGTCACGTCCCGAGCAATAGGCGAGGGTAGTATGGAAAATAGGAAAAGAGAGAGACCAGTGTGCTGATTATGTAAGGCTGATAAGACCTGACCAATTATTTGATTGTGGGTTTGTGTGTCACTTATCAGCCCTACGCGGACTGTGTCAGAGTACAGTGTTCAAATGATTCAGAGATGGTTGTTTAAATAATTGTTTTATTATAAAGAATAAGAATAAAGTTAAAAGTTACATGAATTAGACTTACATATTCATTTCGATGCTTGAAAGGGCAAGAGAGTGAGTTGCTTTGTCGGTTGTATCTCCTTATTGTTTGTAAAACACCGACGGAGTTTTACCGGATGAGACTTTGAATGTACTTAAAAGTAATTCAATATTGAGTCCTTTCACGAACGTTAACACCGCGTACTTTATTCGGAAAGTCTCTCTACAGCGACCGAAAGTCTCAGCCGAGGGGACTTAGTTCGGGACTCGAACACGTTAACTATTTTGAGTTGAACTTGAAAGTACTTGACTTATTCAAAGTGTTTCTTCGGTCACAGTGAGTTAGAAGCCGTGACTTTGTCAAAGCGATTCGTTAATCGTAGATCGAAGTGAACAGTATGACTGCCGAGAACGTAAGACAATTGACAAGGATGTATCTGGGGTTTATATATGATGGTTTCTCCATGCTAGGGATAGGGCGATTGAACTTTTGAAATCGGCACGTTTCCAACTTTTGAAATCGGCACGTTTCTAACTTTTGAAATCGGCACGTTGTTATTAATAATATTACTCGTATCTAGATCCGCTCAATGTTTGTGAGCGATGCTAGTGGGTAACTAATACTATTAAACGTTGAATGATTTATGCTATCGGCAGCAACCGTGGACAGCGGTCGTGCATCTCGACTCTTGACCTTTCAAGAATATGAATTCTACTACTTACTAACTTAATTATGTGTAATGCGTATAATCAGACACTTTCGGTTACCGTCTTGTCTGACTATACGCATGTTTCTCCACTAGGTGGGTTATACTTTAGCAGTAACAGTAATATGACAATATGTCGATAAATTATTACCTTAATTTAGACATACGCGTGTATCCATGTTCCATATAATTAGTTCTAACTTTGCTATTGGATTATTAGGAATATGCATACATTCGTATGTTATTAAATATACTTAATTATTTTATAACGGTAGAGTCTGTAATTACAATCTCTTATTAACCGAACATATGCTAAGTTATCGGTGTTCTCTGATTTCTTATGTCGTCATGGTAATACTTTAAGTATCTTGTAGTCTCATTCTTACCGACCGTAGTGCAGTTACCATTCCTAGGTTTGAACTCAGAGAAGATCGGTAACGCTATGGCTTGTAGTTGATGGAATTAGCCTGACAGTCGTAAAGTAGGGTGGGTTGCACCTAGCTAGGCGTTACATCGAATTTTTATAAAATTCCGGGATGTAACAGTCCTCCCTCCTTAGAATCATCATCGTCCTCGATGATTTACAAAATCATGGTATTTATCAGAACTCCTTGGTGTCAAATTTTATGGTCAAAATTTTCAAATAATTTACAAGTTAATGATGCACATTTTGCTTTGTACTTCGAATTAAATAATAGTGCACTGGGGAATTTCAATAAAACAAAAACTAAATCATTCATCCTGGAAAGACCGCCATTGCACATAAGCGCGGCTTTTAGCATCAATACCTGCAGATGGCTGTCTTCTGGATATAAATGAACATAGTTTTGGCGTTATACCCTAAAAACTGTTGAATCAAATTTTAATTATGATTTTAGCTTTGAATTTTAAAATTGCGTTCTAAGAAAAGAGGATTGTTCGGAATATTGAGTTTCTTCTATAAAATGTTGTCGTAATATATTAAACATTATTGATTAATGTGCGTTAATGCATGCATATATGCTTAGTTTGGCTTCCATCAACACGCCTGCTTTTATAACTAAACATAAATTGTAGGCGAAATGAGAAATTATCTGCATCGGCAGATCGACAAAATTTAACATCAGAAAGTTAATTTCAAACGCAACGTCAAGTCTCAACGCGCGTGGGTCACTTATGTCAATTTTGTTTCGCAGTAGGCATTGCAGGTTTCTACTATGCATACTACGGCAATATTCCAATACCTGTATTACGGTATTGTGTTTCCTAATTTTTCGGGTTGAAAATTCGCATATTGAGACTTCACGTTACGTTCTTAAACATCACGACTTTCGTCCTTATTTCGCTATCTATGTCCATATAGTATAATTTAATCCAATAAATACTTTTAGTTGAAATCTTAGCTTATTTAAACCTAGTTTTTAGTATTTACTGATCCTGGTCGACGTTGGTTCTCTCGTACTAAGGTGGTAGGCACACATACATGGGTGTCTTCGTTTCCTCTTTGTGGGTGCTTAGTTTCTCTTTCTCCAGGCGGTGCTTGGTTCCTTATCTCCGTTGGCTCGTATTTCTTGTGCGGCTGGTCATAGTGAGTGATGACTGTGTGCATTGTGGTTTCGTATGTTTCTCCTACTGCTCTCGCCATTTTGTCGGCATGCCGTGGTGTTTTTACTGGTGCTTCGCTCGTACTACGGGCGGAGTCTGTATGTTGCAGTAGTGTTTCACTTATTGCAGGCGGCCATAATGAATGTGTACGTCACGCCTGACGCTTACCGTTTTTTTTTCTACTAACACTGTAGTTGGCCTTTCCGTAGTTACGGTGTGCATTTGTCAGCCGTGCTTAACGTATGTTGGCTTATGTTTGCTAGTATTTTATTCAGTTATGTGGAATTTTAGAGGATTTTATGATTAAAAGTAAAACAAAAAAACAAGGTGCCCTTGTGTCTCCTCCCTTCTTAAAAAATTTTTCATCGTCCTCGATGAATGTGAAGTTTTGGTTTTCAAACATTTGTGTTGAACGGCGTACAGTACAGCAAGACACTCTTTTTCTGCGATGGAATAATGGAGTTCCACGCCGTTCAGCACGCGGGAGTAGTAGGATATAGGTAGATCTATACCTTCCTTCTCTTGGCTTAACGCGGCGCATACTGAGTATTCTGATGCCTCAGTTGTTATGGTGAAATGGGCGTTCCTTCCAGTCATGGAGACCGAGTCTCCCTTCTGAGGCTAGTTTCTCACTCTCTGCGGGCGTATATATCTAACAACATAGGAAATTATATTAGTGTTTTAATTAAATTATTAGTTATTGGTATTAATTATAGTAGTTTTGAGGTCACTTCTCTTGCAATTTACATTTTATGGGAAATGCATTTCTTGTCTTGGCTTCACCTTAACGAATTTCCTCGATCCGTCGCATAATTGCTTAGGTAAATTACCCACTTATGCCTTTTCTTATCACGAGCATATAAAAGAGAATTTTTGTTTTCTTATGTTTTACTGAAATATGTTACTTAGACTCTGGATTTAGAAAATTAATTATATTGACGTTCCAATAGTGGTTTTATAACTGGTTATGTAATTGTATAACAACAACAGTTTGCTTTTAAAGATTGTACAATGTGTATGTAATCTGTTTTCATCTTATGGAATTTGTCATCGATGATAATTTGCAAGGGTAGAATTTTGAAATGGTTGGATTTTGAGGAAAGGTGTCAGTTGGTCCGTAGAACTTGAAGTCACAGATCTTCTTTTCCTGCTATCCAGCGTGGTCTTGAGTTGAATGATTGAGGTTAACATGGATTTTAATCGCCATGTTCTTATCGTGTTGTAGGTGTTCCGTAGCCAGTGAGATCTTGTAATGAGAGAATTATATTTCATTTGAAGAGCAGCCATGATGAGATGGTGCTATCATCATATGAAGTTAGAAGGGTAGTGTTCCTTTGCATAGATTTGGAGATTCTTCTTCCGGTGGAAACAACCTCAAGGAGTCCAATATCAGGATGATACAGCATGATGCCATGTTGATATCATGTTCCGGTTCCATTTATTGGTTTCTTCACGTCTATTGAAGCATTTTTTCTAGAACATTTCTGAATTTTATTTTCCGTCCTCCCTCCTTAGAATCGTTTCTCATCGTTGATGATAATGTCCTTGTTTTAATGGACATCGAAACAAAGGTGTGACCTGTGTGGTGTAGACACCTTGTCACTTGAACAGCTGAAATTTCATTACTTCTCTGTTTTTCTTGAGATCTTTGCAACTGATTGGGTATAGGGATTAGGAAAAGTAGGAAATTCCATCAATCTTGCTTGATCACATGTAATTGTTGTACATCCTAGAATCTGATTAACAGCATTTGCTATTGCTATCCAACTTTTGATATTTTGTTTAATTCGGAATTTGTTCACAAATCTTGTTTTTATGAAAGTGTGTCTGAGTGTATACAAACACTCAAAAACTATTTGGCTGAACTGAACATTTTTTTGTTGTTTCAACCACAAAATGAGGTTATCGTAAGGATAACCAAAGATTTGGTTGAAACAAAATTTTCATGTATGTCCAAGAAAACAGTTTTCTTGGTCCAAAAATTCTTTTTTGGGGTGATCGTACTGAAATTTGATAATGTTAAGGCTAAAGTGAATATTTCGATTTTTAGAGACTGTGATCTCTTTTTCTCCATTAGCATGTGGTTTGCCTTGAGAAAATTCGAAAGGATCAGCTAGTATACTTATCAGTACCAACTTGGATTGAATTCTACTCGTTTTCGCGCTTGACTTCAAAATTGCTATAATTAATTTTTTTTTTCCACATACAAAACAATTAGGACCAAGTCAATACGTTTAATTTTGAAAATCGAATTTGTTACTAGACTTATTTAAAGTTCGTTTAACATGGAATCATCTGACTGGTTACAATAATTTTATATTGGATTTAGATAACATGTTCCTCATATCGATTTCATAGACCTGGGGCATTAGTTTTAATATGCATCGGTGTTTTGGAATCAATACTATTTTTCAACAGTGTTCCTTGAGTCCCATTGTTCAGTATTAGGAATATATTTATCTAAAGTAGTGATCTTTTATTTACATCAGACACATGTCTTTAATTAATTCAAAGAATCGAACTCATGAAATAAAATAATAATTTCTTTGAACTCAAAAGGTCCAGCTTGATTCATTTGTTTGTTTCCAGGAATTAGATTCTGCGAATCAATGAGTGCGCCTTTGAATCAATTCATTTGTCGGAAAAATTCTTTTATTTAAAATTTTGTAAAAGGATATTTCAAATTTTAGCGGTTTTGGAAATACATAGTTTTTAATTTTTTGGAAAATGTAATAATCTAAATAGATTGATTCAGAGTCATCCATTCAATCTTCCTTTATTTATTCTAATATCAAGGGGACAACTGTCTAGTCTGAAAGATCTCTAATTTAGGTGAAATATTTGTATATAGAGTTATACAGAGAGAGAGAGATAATGAGTTGATACATTTTTACCAATGCTGCGTTTCCTAGGCCAAACGTTGGTGTTGTTCCGCCTGTATAAAAGAAATATGCCTTAATATATTGGTAAAACATGTTGATGGTGCTATGTTTCTAGCCTTTTCGTCATAAAATTTCTGGGATCGTCCCTCGTCTAGGTTTCGTATGCCTATCCTTAAATTCTCTCCTCGTAACTTGTTGAAACATCTACGCTTGGCACCCAATTCATACTCAGCCTGCAGCGGAGATGCATGTCGAGGCTTGTATTCGACTACTGTCCTCAGAGTTCTTAATTTAGCTAAAGCTCTAGCTAAACCCCGTGATTGAGTGTTAGGCTTGGTGGTTAAAGGAATCTTCAAAAGGCTTGAAGGGGATTTTACTTGAGAACCGAGGAATTCCCCTTCAAACATTTTAAAAACTCCCTTGACCTCGAGTTCATTTAGTTCATTTTCAGTCTGATTTATAATTGAGTTCATTCTTTGATCGACTATCGTTTCGCTATCTAGTTCAAGTTCATCTACTATTTTCATATTGCATTTTTGTTTTAAATTCGTTCCTTTATAATCGATTATCTGATCCTGCGAAATTTTGGAACTTTTATCAATAAATGGGATAGGTTTTAATGGGTTCGAATGAAGAACTATATGATTATGCCAACACGATATTTTGACCTTTTCTTGTCTAAGGTATACTCTTCCTAGAATTCCATCTGTGTGTAGAGGAAAATCTGGAGAGACTACGTGAAAGACTACCAAGGAATTTTCTATGGCTAGCTTTACTGTGCCTATAGTGGGAATTCTTTCTTGAGTTAATTCTGTTATGTCTATAGATTCATCTTCGTTTACTAATAATTCTTCGTCTAACGAGTTTAATTTTATAATATTAATATCGGCTCCTGTATCGATTAAAAAGGAAACTTTCGCTTTATTGAAACTAGGGGATGAAAGAATAATATGGATCAGGATATCCTGTAGTGTGCAAAGGGGCAATTGGAAAATGAGGGTTGATTGTATACGGATACTCGTGTGGAGAATTTTGATTATACGGATAATTATTAAATTCTTGCGTGTCTGAATTTGTGTTTGGTGTTGAATAAGAAACATCATAGGGGTGTTCAATCGTTGAAAAACGAATCCGATGACTAGGATTATAATCATGTGAATCCAAATAACTGGGGTGAGAATATCTTGATTCATGATAAGGTTTTGTAGGATATTAAGAATTTAACTGCTGCCTTGATTCGTACTCGAGCGCGGCTTTCAAAGCTGCGCTTAAACTCAAAGGGTTACGTGCTTCTACTAAGCTTGATATATTATTTGGTAACCCACGTTTGAAAGCTTCGAGGGCAAAATCTCTTAACGGGGCTAGGAGTTGTTCAACATTCGGATATTTTTCTTCAAGAGCCGTTCGAGCTCCTGATTTTAGAAGAATAAGTCTATCGAAAAATTCACTAAAATTTTCCTCTCGATTCATTCTAATCGTTGAAATCTCATGTAAATACCATGAGTACGTTTTACTGAGTGCGAATCGCTGTTTTAGGTGTTTAATTAAAGCATTAAGGGTCGTAAAATTTCTTCCGTGAATGCTATCCCTGGCTGAACCCTTTAACCGAGCTAAAACCGCTTTAAGATATTGTGCTTCACAATTAGATGGCACTGATGATGCTCCGTTTGTAATATCTTGAATAAAATCTCTAACGGACATGTTTTTCCGTCATAAGTAGGGATATTTATAACTCCTTGTTGTACGGCGAAGCACTCTGCCATGGATGTCATCATGGCCTCACTGAGTGTGCGATTAATATCTTCAGTAAATTGTGTTTGATTAGGATCGTCAGGCATTTTGAAAAAATTGTGATAAACTTATTATACAATTTACTTTAAAACGGGTGATGTCAATGAGTTGAGATAGCTCAATGACTGTGAATATATTTAATTCATGAAGCAATCCTAGGAATTTGTTCTGTTGTGGGGTGTGATGTTATAATTGCATTCACTCGGATATTCGTTACAATACAAGTGAACTGCCTGACCATGATCGCGCATTCAGTAGAAAAGCGATAAATGTCAGACAGTTGCGCTAAGACAAGTAACGAATAGAAGAACTTGAATGAATTTGTCTTCGCGATTGCTTGAGGAATGTTTTTAATCGTAAACGTGTATCCATTCTTTGCAATACATGATTGGCCATGATAGATTACTTTAGTCAAATACTGCAAATTCTATTAACTGCGAGTGCTTGCAGTGTCGCTGCAGTGTAAGTGAACGGTCTGATCGTAACGCGTACCCATCACTGGCGAGCGACCGCTCTCGTGGTTCAGTAGAAAAGGCAGTAAAGGTTAGACGCTCACTCTTCGTTTAAGAACGAGGAGAAGCATTTCGAATGTATTCGATGTCTATGGTTGCATCTAGCTCTGCAACGACAGCTGGAGTTGTTATAGGCTGGATAAATCAATTATGTGAATTACAATTTCAGAATCGCGTGTGATTGGTTAAAATGCTGACTCTAAAAATAAAATTTTGGAAAACTGTTGTAGCTAGAACTTCTGTCTGAAGGAATGAAGTTATAATTTTAATTTTAATTTTTAATTTTAACTTCTAGTTGTTAAAATTGACTGACTCTGTAATGAGTGAATCTATTGTAGAATCTCCATTTACGGGTGATCGATCCGCAAAAGAGAGATTCCAACAAGGAATTCAACTTGTTTTGGAATGAAACGCAATTAAAGATGTTGAGAATTGTAATCTGCCTTTTTGAAAACTCTAATTTTTACACCACAGTTTTAAGTTGTCTCCAAAATTGTATTGATTTGCACTTTTAAAGTAATGAGTGTTAAAAGGGTTCAAAATCTAGAAGATTTAAATTTTTTGAGACAATTAATTTATACCCTTTTGTTACTTTTTTCACTTAAATCGAAATATGGTTAACCAGTTTAGGGTCAAGTACAGGCTCATAAATACTTCAAACTATAAGAGACATATCTTTAAATTATTTGGATGGTTCGAAATTTCGGAAAGGTTTGACTTTTCAAGTTAATTAATTTTCTAACCCCTTGATTCTGGGCTTCCTACACGGTTGTGGTTTGATTAGACTTTTCAGATTGCAAACTTAAGGTTTTTGATCTAAAATTCGTTTTAAAATGATGTTAGTTCGCGGAATGATCTAAAACGCGATTTTCGAATGTTGATTTTCGATGTCGTGGATTTAAATCCTTCACTTGTACAATCCTGCTACAAGGAATACATACAAGGTTAATTCGGGGTATTTCGTAGAATTATTAACGATGGCAGAGCTTGCGAGCACGCGAAGTATACCAACACCTATCATGCACTTCGAACTTTGCCTTGCCCCGAAGGTGACCATGCAACGTATCTAAGAAGGACTTATACTCTCGAATGCCGATGAAATAGCTATCTTAAAAATACAATGAAGTTAAATTTGTTAATGAAAACACTGAATTCAAACGGAAGTGACAATCCCACCGCTGCCACCAAATCAGCTGTCACGTCCCGAGCAATAGGCGAGGGTAGTATGGAAAATAGGAAAAGAGAGAGACCAGTGTGCTGATTATGTCAGGCTGGTAAGACCTGACCAATTATTTGATTGTGGGTTTGTGTGTCACTTATCAGCCCTACGCGGACTGTGTCAGAGTACAGTGTTCAAATGATTCAGAGATGGTTGATTAAATAATTGTTTCATTATAAAGAATAAGAATAAAGTTAAAAGTTACATGAATTAGACTTACATATACCTTTCGATGCTTGAAAGGGCAAGAGAGTGAGTTGCTTTGTCGGTTGTATCTCCTTATTGTTTGTAAAACACCGACGGAGTTTTACCGGATGAGACTTTGAATGTACTTAAAAGTAATTCAATATTGAGTCCTTTCACGAACGTTAACACCGCGGACTTTATTCGGAAAGTTTCTCTACAACGACCGAAAGTCTCAGCCGAGGGCACTTAGTTCGGGACTCGAACACGTTAACTATTTTGAGTTGAACTTGAAAGTACTTGACTTATTCAAAGTGTTTCTTCGGTCACAGTGAGTTAGAAGCCGCGACTTTGTCAAAGCGATTCGTTAATCGTAGATCGAAGTGAACAGTATGACTGCCGAGAACGTAAGACAATTGACAAGGATGTATCTGGGGTTTATATATGATGGTTTCTCCATGCTAGGGATAGGGCGATCGAACTTTTGAAATCGGCACGTTTCCAACTTTTGAAATCGGCACGTTTCTAACTTTTGAAATCGGCACGTTCTTATTAATAATATTACTCGTATCTAGATCCGCTCAATGTTTGTGAGCGATGCTAGTGGGTAACTAATACTATTAAACGTTGAATGATTTATGCTATCGTCAGCAACCGTGGACAGCGGTCATGCATCTCGACTCTTGACGTTTCAAGAATATGAATTCTAGTACTTACTAACTTAATTATGTGTAATGCGTATAATCAGACACTTTCGGTTAACGTCTTGTCTGACTATACGCATGTTTCTCCACTAGGTGGGTTAAACTTTAGCAGTAACAGTAATATGACAATATGTCGATAAATTATTACCTTAATTTCGACAAACACGTGTATCCATGTTCCATATAATTAGTTCTAACTTTGCTATTGAATTATTAGGAATATGCATACATTCGTATGTTATTAAATATACTTAATCACTTTATAACGGTAGAGTCTGTAATTACAATCTCTTATTAACCGAACATATGCTAAGTTATCGGTGTTCTCTGATTTCTTATGTCGTCATGGTAATACTTTAAGTATCTTGTGGTCTCATTCTTACCGATAGTAGTACAGTTACCATTCCTAGGTTTGAACTCAGAGAAGATCGGTAACGCTATGGCTTGTAGTTGATGGAATTAGCCTGACAGTCGTAAAGTAAGGTGGGTTGCGCCTAGCTAGGCGTTACATCGAATTTTTTTAAATCTCGGGATGTAACAGTATTCGTGCGGGTTATCCCGCACGTCGTGCACGCATATGATCACACAGCTGCGACATTAATTGATGCACACATGGGTCGCACGTCGTGCAGTCATAACGCGTGCGGGCAGATTGCACGCACGAAGTGCAGGTTTAATGGGCGGGTTAATAAATAATTAATTTAATTGTTTTTAAATGTAAAATAAAAAATGGTAAATGGATTTTATGTCGTTTATTATGTTATTAAAGTCGTGCTACACATGAATCTATTTTAGAGTGAAAATTGTACCTTTCATATTAATTAATTCATACAGCAAATATAAGATTCACAAAACAATAGTAAGCACCTAGTATATTAAGATAAAAATCTCATTTTTTCATATTAACTGCAGGACTTAAAAATAATTTAATGCAACTTTAAGAATCGTAATCCATAATGAATAATTTTACCAACATTTTTGACCGTGAAAAAAAGTTCAAAAAATCTGAACTATGCTCAAAAATCAACTACAGCTAAATTCTCAAAGACCAACCAGACCATTCTAAGCTTAAACTAATAATGAAAATAAGTTTTTATTAGACGATACTAACGAGAAATAAGTATTTTTATATGAAACAACTATGATTTTTATTGAAATGCTACGCAACATTCTCAAGCGAAAAAGTATGAGGTTATGATTACGCATTTAGATAGTGCATACAATTTTTTATTCAAAATCGGACAATTTTCGCGTATTCCAGTCCTAATCTCGGAGCGGGATATGTACGATTCTGGGCGGGGGTTTTTCTCGTCCGCCGGACGGGAATACGCTGAAATCGACAACTTGCGCATGTCAAATGATGGCGTTCCCTTTCCTTTTTCACTGTGGCACGTGAAATATGGGGAGTCGATGTTTTTGGTACGGTGCGTAGCGCACAAACTCCCCGAGTGGCACATTTTTAATGTGCCGCTGTATAATAAAATACTTGGAATATAATTGATGAACAATTTTTTTATTACATGCAATATTTTTTGGAATTTTCCTATTTAATTATAACTGAATAAATTTCTTTATGAATGAATTTTAAACTCTTATTAGTAATTTGTATTAAATAAGTCACTTTTCATGTATACAGTTTAAATTTTCCCGCAATTTTGACTCGAGCAACTAGCGCACATACCGACGAACAGGTTCACCTGCTTCTGTAACCTAATAACAATTATTAGTTTCATCATTCTTCATAATCAATTGGTTTTTTTGAGTCGGGGGTCTGATCTTATTGTCAAAATTTTAGTGCATGTCACGTGGTAGGCCGATTTTGAATAAAATATCGTGTGTCATTCGACGGGAACCCTTTGACGGACTCGTCCGATGTTTTCTGTACTCGGCGGCAGGCACTCTTCGCGCGCCTGCTTATCGACTCGTACAGAAAACATCGGCCTCGTCGCGTCAAAGATGTGGTTCCCGTCTCATGACACAATATACTATTATGTGTACATACCGCTAACGCAGGACGATGCAAAAGCTCTTATAAAAATCTACAATAACCTCAAATCCAAGAATTCAGTTATGGATTAGATTGTGACATAATTCATAAACCGGATAAAACTAGACACAATAACAGACGCCGGGAGCAGGAACGAAACAATGACTTCTTCTTTGCAAATGGAGGAAAAATGACACATTACGCACTAGTCAAGCGAACGCTTAGCGATTGTATTTACTACGCTTGTCGTTGACGTACATCAACGATGTGTTGGTTCAATAATTAGTTTTTTTATATTTTTAATATTACGTCGCATAATATCAACAGTGTGTGACAGCGTAATGCGACGCACACTGCTCGCACTCTGGTGCCCATCACTTGAACGAGGCACGTGTTGGCAAAATTGATGAATTTTCCCACGCACGACATGCCTCGCATGACGTGCGGGTTACATGCGGCGCACGATTGTTATCTCGGCATGTAAGGAACCAATATTAAAATATCCAGATTTTAAAAAGATTTCTAAATTAACCACTGACGCTTCCGATTTTGCAGTAGGCGCTGTACTTACTCAAGGAAAGGAAAATATGGATATGCCCATAGCTCATCTAGCCTGTTCATCCTAGCCTGTGATCATGAGCCAGTACACTGGATGTCCTATGTGGACAATCCCAGCACAAGACTCATAAAATGGCGATTGAAATTAAACGATTATCAATACATTTTCGAGTATAAGAAAGGAAAACTAAATAAGGGCGTAGAAGCGTTGTCAGGTAATCCCACTTTAGAAAATAAAGACTCAGAATCAAGCAAAACTGAAAATGCTGAAAGTGACTACGAAACTGAAGCACACCCTCTTGATCCAGCGGAAAAGGACAAAGAAAATGAGAATTTCACTGGAGTGTTAGTAAAACACGATAGATCCAACCCATACAAGGTATTGCCAATAACTTGAAGAGAACCTCCCAAGAAAACAGAGGAACCTGAGGCTAACTCAGAACGCGTGACCCGGCATACGAAACTAAAAACGGATAAGAAACCTGTTGAGGTTAAAAACCCCCCAAAGGTGCCAGTTTTCATTCTGAAACGACCAAGACCTAGCGGTTCGGCCGCACGGGATTCAATAGTAAAAAGCAAACCATCGATACTAAAGAAAACAACTATTAAATCAACAAAATCTAACCCCATCCCCTCGACAATATCGACGCAACGACGACGATTATTAGCAACAACGAGTCTGGACGAATCCGATAGATCATATGTCCCACCGGTTGGAACAAAATTGCCTGGTCCTAACGATAGTGGAATAGCCAAAAGGATCACCAGACGAAGAAATAAAGTAGAAATACAGAAATCAACCGAGCAAAGCACTACCCCTTCGTCCACAGATGATCCTTCCTCTGACAGTGATAATAACGGAGAATCGGATCCGCCTGTATTCCGAAAATCGCATAGCGTATTTCCAGATTTACCTCCAGCAGTAATTCCAAAGAGAAATCCTCCACCCGAAAATGCTCCACTTAATGCTCCGCCCCCAAGGCCATGGTTTGTGTCAAACACAAAGCCCTTCGTGGACGTGTGTATAGATGGAGCCTGCACCTATAATGAAAGAGAGGATTTCAATGCTGGAATAGGAGTTTGGTTCGAACACAAGCATCCGCTGAATATATCTCGACCTGCTAAGGGTCGAAAAACCAATTCTACCGGTTAAAAATCGAGAAGAATTTGAAAAACTAAGAAAGGCACTCGAACCCTTAGAGGTGGTATAGAATCATGTGCCTAGTCACCAAGAAAATGAGGAAAACGGAGAAGCCGACCGTTTAGCTCGACAGGGAATCGATAAGAAACCACCGGATATCCCTCCACAGGTACCCGAAAAAGATAAGGAGGACCCTGTATCTTCAGCATCCAAACCCATTGTGTTAGATGTTGCCGTAACAGGATTTGACACCGAAAGCAGCGAAGAAGAGAATGAACAGGGAACAATAGATCCCAATATAACACAGGGTCACGGAGGACTCAGTAGGAACGGTTTAAGGGAAGAACTACAAAAATCTTTCTCCCAGTTCGACGAGTCTGTCTCCAGACGTGGAGTAGATTTTTCGGATACTGCACCTGAATCTATGCTATGGGACCATGAAGAATTAGAGCGCACGCATCTCTCAGAGGGCGAAGAGGACGAGGAACTTCTTGAAGCACTACAATCGCTTGACCCGTGTAGAGGGTATAATGATGACGGGTTTGCAGAAAGGGTACAGAAATTTCTTCAAGACTATGAAAAAAATGGCCGCGCAAACCTTGCAGAAGAAACTGATCCCCAACTTGTCCATGAGACATCCAAAACTACTTGCGAGATGAATGAGGAAACATCACTCGAGACACAATCACCAGTAACAAAATCCGGGGTGGCCCGGGAGAGCACGGTACATTTCAATGATGAAGTAGAGGAATTTGAATACCCAACTAACAAATCCGATCCCACGAGAAAGTCTTGGTATCCAACACCCATGCCAATGAATCGTCCAACAGTTATGTCAACTCCATTTATGTCCAAAGGTACCAAGGAGATGTCGAAGACCGATAATGGTACTCCAGAAAAAAATGCCGATCTTCAACCACGACGTTTGCAAGCTTCGGAAGCAATCGCGAAAACAACTTTTTGATCGAACACACCACCGACACACTATGGAATTGACATAAAAGTTCCTTATATAGATCCCCCTGATCCCCCTTCAAACTATGAGAATAAAGAGGAATCCATTAAGGTAGATTACCCAAAACCAAAAATCGTACATCAATGGACGGAACCATTGACATATAAACACGCCAATTATGCACATTTCTTATCAGAGGATTGCGAACCAGCAAATCAAATTGCCAAACTTCTCATCGCTACTGAACGTCCTAACATACAAGACCTTTGGGGACGCAGGCCAGAGAAAGGTCAAGTCCTAGTCACTGCCCATGGTCGACACAAGACCTATTCAATCGTGATAAAGAAAAATCACAATGACGAACTCGACTGGGATGAAGTGAAAAAGGGCCTACAAAACCTTCTCATAGCTTTAAAACGAGACAAGCAAACTACACGTCGTCTGGCGAATTCAGGAGATTTGCTGCGACCACTTCCTCAAAATAAAATGGCGGAAATTTTGTCGAAAATAAACCCAAGTGATGAGGTTATTAATATTACCCTATGCCACGAAAGAATAGAAGTTCCTCCTGATGAGTTACGTCCAAAAATTATCTCTGAATATCATGAAAGCCTCATTGGAGGCCATAAAGGGATAAAAAAAAAGGAAAGAATGAGGGAAAGGTATACCTGGCCGGGACTCCGTGAAGAAGTTACTGATCACATTCGAAGGTGTACAAGTTGCCTCGAACAAAAACTAGTACGTGCCCGAACTCGAGAACCAATGATAATAACGGATACCCCTGCTGAGCCGTTTGACAAGGTATCATTGGACACGGTGGGAAAACTGCCAACTACACCCAATGGCAATCGCCACATTCTCACCATGCAAGACAATTTCAGCAAATATTGTATTGCTGTGCCAATTATTGATCTAAGATCAACCACTATTTCTCATGCAGTAGCCACCAACTTATTTTCTCAATACGGAGCACCCAGGTGCATCCTCACAGACAGAGGAGGATGTTTCATCAGCAAGGTGATGAAAAGACTCAAGGACCTTTTTAAGGTAAAACGATTAACGACATCCAGATACCGACCTCAAACCAATCGTTTTCTGGAACGAAGCCATATATTACTGACTGACTATATTAAGCACTATGCTACCAACTATGATGATTGGGATCAATTACTCCCATTCGCCATGTTTGCTTATAACACTTCGGTACATGAGGCCACCAATTTCACTCTCTATGAATTAGTGCTTGGACGAGTAGCTAGGACACCGAGCGCTTTTCCACAAGGAGAAGAAATCGAAACCTACGGAGTCTATTTACGGGATCTGATTGAACGAGTTTCCGAGATCCAGAAGCTCGCCGCTAAAAATCTTATTAGAGCTAAGCATCGATCTAAAGAAATATATGACAAAAGGGCTCGACCGTTAAATGCCAAAGTAGGAGATCGTGTATACGTAGTTAAAGACGTTAGAGAGGGTAAATTTGATAACCGAGCACACGGTCCATATACAATCGTGGGATTTACACCTAACAACAATGTAACCTTGGAGACTGAAAATGGAGAGCGCTTTTCTAAACATGCAGACAAGCTTCTGATAACTTACTGTTAAAAGAAAATTGTTGCTGCTATGTGCAGAAGAGAGCGGAAGTTGGAGGTGCGCCCCATGTAATAAAAATGGTATGCAAATAAAAATAATAAAAGAAAAATAGAAATCAAGCCGTAAATCCAGATCGCAGGGACGCCCGTTCAACTTACCCAACAAATAATAAATATCACTATTATATTTTCTTTTTAGGTATCCAACAAGGGCCATGAAGTACCTCGGAATTTGGTTGTTGCTATTTCCCATTATCTCTGCCCAACAGTATGCTGATAGACCAGGGGTACGAGTCACCGCATTCAATACGAGCACTAGGATTTACTACGAATATGTGGCTGAAATGAGACGAACAACTGCAACATGGAGAATACTAATTTTCCTAGAAGTGAATAAATTGCATCAGGCTCTAGAGGCATATCAAAAACGATTCGAGAATTTGCCTGGATATTGCAAATCATTGAAAGAATACGACTGCACCTGGGCCATCCGGAATTACCATCTCGAATATAAGTTCAAAGTAGCTGAAAGATCAAAAGCAAGAATCCAAGAAGAAATGAAGGACCTAAGTAAACTTGTGAAAAAAAACTACCCGGACACAATGCTACCGGCAATGAGAAAACGTAGAGCCGATGTTAGGATTCCTGGGTGGAATAGTTGGACCGGTCGCAGGTCTCCTGACCTACGACGATGGGCAGCAGATTGAGGCCGAAATCGAAGAGTTGAATCACGCAGCTGCCAATCTATCTCACCTGATGGGAAAACAAACACAGGTGGTTAGGGCTTAACTGGAGGAAATGCACACAAGGAGTAACAAATTAGAAGAAGAACAAGAAGTAATAAAAGCAGAACTTACCCGAGTGCTGGACGACATCAACGAAGCAAAAAAAACAGTATTCCACTTAAATGTCACCGGGAAAATTGAAGCAATGCTGCATTCAATAGAAGAAGGCTTAGAAGATTATATATGGTCTTCGCACGAACTATTAGATGTCATTCACTCGGCCAGAGAAGGAGAATTGCATCCTTCACTCCCAACTTCAGAACAACTGGAACCCATCTACAGGAGCATACAGGATCACGCAGGAAATCTAGACTTCCCTGTTTCTGGACCCCAAGTAAATATTGAAGAACTCGTTGCACTTGCCAAGGTTATCATAATCTGCAAAAATGGATCAATGGGAATAGTAATGGATATACCTATGTTAGACAGAACTGATTATTCAATCTACCAAATGCATTCACTGCCGGTAGTTCAATCAGTCCTGAAAAATGGAACAGGAAGAGCTTTTATCCATACTAATTATGATTACATAATTATGGCAAATACTCAAAATACATACATGCTATCAAAATTAGAAGAGTTAAAAACATGCAAGCAACACGAAAATAAATACATTTGCAATTTCAACTTAACAATTCAAGAAACCTCCAAACGCCCGTCCTGCGAGAGTCAGCTGTTGACTCAACCATCGATGGAGATAATGGAAACTTGCGACGTAAGAACGAAATACGATACTTTACCTGTTTGGACCTACCTAACTACCATAAGGGCCTGGCTATACTCTATTATCCATGCGGTTACTTCCCAAGTAATTTGCCTTAAAGAATCAGGACTAGAATTAATATTGTGAGGAATCGGATTGGTGCAACTGGCTCCAGGATGCATACTAACAATGGAAGAAGAAGTCCTGACAGGACCCAACACTAGAAGGGACTCTACTATGAAAGCAGAATCCAACTAAATTCCAGCCGAATGTCAACCTTGATAGCTCAAAACCAAAATCTGAGGGATTTAAAAGAAGTAAGCCACATGATCTCTAGAGAAGCAGCCCCTGGAGAAAAGAAATTTACCAGAAATGAAAAAACCCTGGACGAATTAGAAAACCAACTATACGGGATAAGTCTACAACAGGAGCTGCGGAGTAGTCAGAATAAATTGATTCATGGCTCCTATATTGGTCTAGGATTTCTCTCACTAGCCTTCATACCATACATAGGGCACGCCTATGTCTTAGCAATCCTCACCAAATGGAAATGCTGCTCCTGGACACGAACATCAAAGAATAATAAAAATCTGCAAGGGATGTAATCGAACAGTGAAGTAATTATTATGAATCAACGAGAAAGCTACACTAACCTATCAACTCCCACTCCAGAACCAACCACAACGGAAAGAAAAGAACCTGCTGACACTATAGTGCCCACAACTGCTCCTAGGAATACAGATGTGAAACAGGTCACTGTCAACTGCACTCACATTAAAACAAAAGTCGGTTGAAATTCAGTTACCAGTTCAAAGCTTACAACCCGTTTAAACTAAAATAATTAAAGAAAAATAATTGACTAAGCTGATAATAGTAGACATGAGCTGGATTAAAAAGATAAACTATTTTAGGATAATAGTAAGGAAATATGAAATGGGAATGGTCGCTCCCGCATGCAGGGTAAATAATAAATAAAAAGTAAATAAACGCTAAATGTATGGCGAAGAAAGAAAATAAAATTGGATGGGGGTGAACACACTCAAAATGATTCCCGAATAAAATAAAATAGGAATAAACCTTAAAAATTAAAAACACTCCCATTTTAATTTCCCCCTCTGCCAAGCAAAAGATGATGTCAGTCGAAAGTAACGATAAAAAAATGTATTCAAAAATATAAACGAAATAAGAAGACACAAAAAAAAGGAGGTATAAAATCTTACAGGATATAAAAACATGAGAACTGAATAATAACGAACATAAGAATAAAATAACTTCTTTTCCAAATTAACCCATTAAGGCCCATGCCAAAACTGGGCAAGATAGCGCCAAACTAACTATGCCAATCGTAGCTAAATCGAAAAAAAATACCCGTGTTTTTCCTTTCGCCATTTGCTATTGTTTATAAGAAATTGTTTGAACAAATTATCAAAAATTTATTATTTTCGAAAAACTGATAGCGGCAATCGATTCCACCTAAAAAAACATGAAAGAAATATATATAACGTTTTTTTGTCAGACGTCAATTTGTTAGTGTAAAATTACAATAAACATTTGCAGATCCCAGTAGCTGGGGTGACCACGCCAAATTCCAAGCAAAATCTACAAGCGATAGCGCCAAACTAACTATGCCAATCGTAGCTAAATCAGAAACAAAAATACCCGTGTTTTTTCTTTTGCCATTTGCAATTGTTTATAAGAAATTATTTGAACAAATTATCAAAAAGTTATTATTTTCAAAAAACTGATAGCGGCAATCGATTCTACCGAAAGAAACATGAAAGAAATGTATATAACGTTTTTTTGTCAGACGTCAATTTGTTAGTGTAAAATGACAATAAACATTTGCAGATCCCAGTAGCTGGAGTGACCATGCCAAATCTCAAGCAAAATCTACAAGCGATAGCGCCAAAATAACTATGCCAATCGTAGCTGAATCGAAAACAAAAATACCCGTGTTTTTTCTTCTGCCATTTGCAATTGTTTATAAGAAATTATTTGAACAAATTATCAAAAAGTTATTATTTTCAGAAAGATTGATAGCGGCAATCGATTCTACCGGAAAAAACATGAAAGAAATGTATATAACGTTTTTTTGTCAGACGTCCATTTTTTAGTGTAAAATGACAATAAACATTTGCAGATCCCAGTAGCTGGGGTGACCATGCCAAATCCGAAGCAAAATCTACAAGCGATAGCGCCAAACTAACTATGCAATGTTCGTTTCAAAAAGGCCGTCAGTCCGCACTAGTTACGAAATGTACTATTTGCAGACTCAGTCACCCAACAATTAGCCTGTTAGTCAAATTTCTAAATGTACAATTTCTCAAAATTCAATGCTTTCTGTCCTATTTTCATAAACAAATTGACGTCTGGCAAAAAAACGTTATATACATTTCTTTCATGTTTTTTCCGGTAAAATTGATTGCCGCTATCAGTTTTCTGAAAATAATAACTTTTTCATAATTTGTTTAAACAATTTCTTATAAACAATTGAAAATGGCAAAAGAAAAAACACGGGCATTTTTGTTTTCAATTCAGCTACGATTAGCATAGTTAGTTTGGCGCTATCGCTTGTAGATTTTGCTTGGGATTTGGCGTGGTCACCCCAGCTACTGGGATCTGCAAATGTTTATTGTCATTTTACACTAACAAATTGACGTCTGACAAAAAAACGTTATGGACATTTCTTTCATGTTATTTCCAGTAGAATCGATTGCCGCTATCAGTTTTCTTGAAAATAATAACTTTTTGATAATTTGTTTAAATAATTTCTTATAAACAATTGCAAATGGCAAAAGAAAAAACACGGGTATTTTTTTTCGATTTAGCTACGATTGGCATAGTTATTTTGGCGCTATCTTGGCCAGGTTTGGCATGGGCCTTAATGGGTTAAGTGCACCCTCCACTTCTTGAAAAAAAAATCTTTTTATTTAAAACAATTTTTTTGAGAAGAACGCACTAAAAGTATCAAATTTTGGAAATTTATCCAAAAAAAATTTTGGAATATTTCTTCTTTTTGTGAAAGTGTAATAATCTAAATACATTGGTTTAAATCATCCACAATCCATAAACTCCTTAAATTAAATTGGTAATCCTATTCGAGTATTGTATCGGCATATAATACTCCAATTTTATTCTACTCAAAACTAAAATTTAAAAAAATAAATAAATAAAAGAAACCACCAGAGTGGAAGCGAGGTAAGGTCAAAACACAGACGTAATAAGATATGTAAAAACTCAATCGAAGAAGCAAAAATTTTCAGTAAATTAGAAAACAAAGAAAATAATGAAGTTGCAAAACTAAAGAAAAAAATTCAAGGCTATGACCAATTCTCAATTTTTCTTGGCCATCATCACTATCGGGGACGATAACATAAAAATCCGGTGTGGTTTGTTACATCCCCCTTCCATTACCTTGGATGACGAAACGAAAAGATTATTATTATTAAAGATAATAGTTGTCAATATATAAAAATATTGAAAAAAGTGGGACAAGGTAATGAAGTCACACGAGGCAGATGTAACTCGAATATTACAAATTCCGCAAACTCAGCTTTATTTGAAAATTCTGAATATGAATATATAGTAAAATGGTACCAGACAAATGAGAAATTGAGATAGAATTAATTTTGAAGAAAATATTCATTATAATTCCTTTTCAAGAATTATAAAAATAAAAGAAATAATCATCTCTGATAATGTCTTAAGAATGTTCTCACTCTCAATGCATTTTTCTTTCCTTTTGTTTTTGAAAGAGAAAATATTTAGAAAATTAAATTATTGAAATAACATGCGGTGGCGATCATGATGAGAAAAATCATATAAGAAAGGACATAATAACCGAAAATGTAAAAATAGGAATAAGACTGAAATGAGATAGAATAAGAAACGGTAAACGTAAGATTGTAAGATAGCTCAAGAGGCGAAAAACAACATTTTCAGATATCTACGAGAGTTTCACACCCGAAAATACAGCACAGAAGCTACTAATAAACAACTTGGACGGAAATTGCTGATTTCGACCGACCCAAAAATTGTAAATCAGGGGCAAAATCGAAAAAGAAAGTAATCCGCCTAGATCCTGAAGCCTAAGACTTGCTTGAGACGTAAAATGGAAGCCTGGATTCATATTTTGGCAATGAAAGAAGAACTTACTTCAGAATTTTTTTGTTTAATTTTCATGATTGAATTAACTTCTAGTATCGTTGTCCTGGCAAATTGAGGCAAGTGAGGAATTTTTTACTTAATTGATAATGAAAAAAATACTTTTTCCCGGCCTTTTTTCATTTGTTATAAAATTTGTTTTTAACAATTATAAATATTATTGTTCAGTTGTATCTTGTACTAAAACTGAGTTAGCTAATTATAAGTACAGACCGAAAAACGGTGTTTTTCTTCAAAACACACCCAAAGTGCACATTTTTTAATGAAATTTGTTTATATTATTGTTAATTATCATTTAGATACGAAATTTTTCAATCATAGTGATGTTATGCGAACAATTACTTACAAGGTGAAGGAAAATTAACATGAAAATAATGAAAATCGCGAAAATGAACTTTTAACAAATTATTTGTTTATTAACAAATTTTTTTGTTTATTTCTCGCTATTGGATAATTTTCTAGTAATGTTGCACTATCAAATTGAGTTGATTGCGAAACTTTGTACTCTATTTCTAAGAAGCCAGAACACTAAACTCAAAAAATTGTCATTTTTTTTCCATATATTTGTTTATTTATGAAAAACTGGAGATCTTTTTCAAAAATCGGCCTCAATAATTCTCTCCGGAATTTTCTCAGCTTTTTTTCTAGAAAAAAAAAATTAAACTCGGTCTACAGATTCAGCAGGAATCGTATTTTGAACCAAAAAATGTACTTTTTCCCCACTGTGCGACGCTTGGCATAACTTTGGGAGCTAAGGGTTTTCCTGATACTTGCATGGTGAGCCTTGCCCGCATTGTGACAGTACAAAGGTTGAAAATACGTCTCTTTGGATGAATTCAACCAACATTTTTTGCTGTTGAAATTTTTGTTTTATTTTGTAGTATTTAGAAAGGCAAATAATCATTAGATACAAATTACCATTATTCAAAATATATTAATAATCCATTTTTTTTTCTCGGAAAAATGTTCAAATTCATCCTAAATTATAATGAATATCTGCAGAAAAATATCAGTATTAAGTATTTGCATTGTGAGTAACAACATTATGAAAAATTAAAAACTTTAGCGTTTTCCATCGGGAATATTATATTCAATGAAGAAAGTGTGGCACCAGGTCGCAATTTTGATTGTTCATAACAATAATTTAAATAAACATAGCAATTTTACGTTTGAATAAGCGGTGTATTTGAAGTTTGTACGCTGCCAGTACTGAGCCTGTACAGAACCAATGAATTGCAAAATGCTGTAGCCGGTAGATAACTGTCCATAAAAGTATGTGCTCTGCCAGTATCGAGCCTTTAGCGAACCAACGCATGGCATAATGCTGTTGCCGGTAAATAACCGGCAATGGAAGTTTGTACTCTGCCAGTACTGAGCCTGTAACGGGCTAACGCACGGCATAATGATGTGGCCGGTACATAACCAACAATTAAAGTTTTCACTCTGCCAGTACTAAGCCTATCCCGAGCCATCACACGGCACAATACTTTAGCCGGTGGATATCCAGTGATCGGAGTTTTGACGCTGCCAGTATCGAATCTGTACCGAGCCAACGCATGGTATAATGCTGTTGCCGGTCGATAAACTGCAATTGAAGTTTGTACTCTGTCAGTACTGAACCTGTACCGATCTAACGCATGGCATAGTGCTGAAAGCTGGACTTAACCATAGTTCACATTTCGTTACTACGCCAGCACCAAACCGTTACTGTACCCACACACGGGGGAGCATTGCAGTCGGTACTCAAACGGTGTACCAAATCAGTACCTCCCCAATACTAAACTAGTAACTTTCCTACGCTTGGCGTGTTACTGAGTTTCGGTACTGGCATAAAGCCTGCTTGGAAACTGGCACGGTGTTGCGCCTGCAACTCGCATCTGTTATATGATATCGACAGTGTTTCGTGTATTTCTCTATGTTGGAGGAAGATTGAAAATCAATTTTTTTCAAACTCAAATAATTTTAACTAAAGTCGGGTCCAAAAGTCGAGGCCCCTCACTTTTTTTGATTCAAACTCGCACAAAAAAAATCTCTGAAATGTCTAATAAAAAGCATCTGAAAGCTTAAAGTCTTCCGAATGCACCGATATGTTCACTTTTGCTCTTAAAAATTAGTTTCAATAGTTAGAATGCAAAACGTCTAAAAAAACAGGGTTTTTCGGCTTCCTTTTTCAAGGGTCCACTTTGACCGGTTCCCAGAAGGAGGGCGACGTTGGGAAAAATCTGAGAAAATTCACAGATATTCTTTGAAAATTCCTGAATGCAATGCATTCTTCGAAATGCTGAAATATGCAATAGTTTTCTTTTAACGGTGATTTATTTACAAACATGTTATCTTGAGAACGAATGAAGATAGGAAGCCCTTCAATGGCTCAAAATGTGCAGTTTTGCCATGCAACTGCAGAACAATAATTAAATTTATGATAAAGCAATTCTCACGCTAGAGTGATCATTTTGAATATTTCTGAATTTAATCAGTGTGGGCGCGTGGTCAGCACAGCGGGAGAAGTGGCAGCAAAAAAAGTACCCTTTCTATGACAATAGTAATTCCAGAAGCAGGCCAAATGCCCAAAACAGATGTGGTCGAACGAAGCAGGGTCGTCTCAACGTCTTCAAGATGCATTTACAGAGCAAGTCCTCAGAAAATCGAAATCCAATTGCGAATATTTACCCGATTAAGAAGATTTTCAGAAAAAAAAAAATTAATAAATTATGTCTGAAACTCCTACAATTCTGGATATTTATTAATTGACTCCTATTTTTTTTATGAAATCCACATTATTTTTCAATGTTTCAGACATCTCCATAAATATTTATGGAAGCATAATTTTTCAAAACATCTTTTAGAATTATTAGAATTGTTTCTAACTTTTTTTAAATCCGGCAAAATAAAAAAAGTGACTTTAAATTTTTTCCAAACTTTTTCCAGAAATTGGAAAATCTTTTCGAATGTTTCATTTTTTTCAATTTCATAATTTCAATAAAAAATCATTTCAATTTACGTAGAGATTTTAGATTTCATCATTCTCCTCAAACCTATTAAATATCTCAAAAAGCTTGCAAATTTTATTTCGATATGTCAAAAAATATATACTTTGCTTACCGTGTTTTAGAATATTTTCAAGCTGTAAATAATTTTTGAATTTTTTCAGAAAAAAATTTGAGTCATTTTTTTTTATTTTGCAGGGTTCAACAAAAATTCAGAAACAATTTGAATAATTCTAAAAGATATGTAGAAGTCCTGAAAAAATTCAAAAATTATTTACAGTATGGAAATATTTCAAAAAATTAAAAACAAATTATACATTTTTTTAGATTTAAAAATAAAATTTTGAAGCTTCTCGAAAATGCGTATAGGTTTGAAGAGAATAAGAACATTTCCTGCAGTATTTAAAGGCAATTACTTTCAATTTGCAGGAAACATTCAAATGATGTGAAAAGATATTTAGAAGTTCTGAAAATATTTTCGAAATGAGTTACATTGAAAATAAATTTTTCAAGTTTCTTGAGGATTTTTGAAGGTTTCATAACAATATAAAAATATTGTCAAGATTCTTCGGAAAATTCGTAATATTTTTTCAATTTGAAAAATTATGCTTCCATGAATATTTATCAAGATTTATGAAACATTAAAGAATAATGTGGATTTCACAAAAAAATAGGAGTCAGTTAAAAAATATCCAGAATTGTAGGAGTCTTAGACGAAATTTATTTTAAAAAAATTTTTTCTGAACAAATATTCTTAATCGGGTTAATATTCGCAATTGGATTTCGATTTTCTGAGGAATTGCTCTGTGAATGCATCTTGAAGACGTTGAGACGACCCTGATTCGTTCGACCACATCTGTTTTGGGCATTTGGCCTGCTTCTGGAATTACTTTTGTCATAGAAAGGGTACTTTTTTTGTTGCCACTTGTCCCGCTGTGCTGGCCACGCGCCCACACTGATTAAATTCAGAAATATTCAAAATGATCACTCTAGCGTGAGAATTGCTTTATCATAAATTTAATTATTGTTCTGCAGTTGCATGGCAAAACTGCACATTTTGAGACATTGAAGGGCTTCCTATCTTCATTCGTTCTCAAGATAAAATGTTTGTAAATAAATCACCGTTAAAAGAAAACTATTGCATATTTCAGCATTTCGAAAAATGCGTTGCATTCAGGAATTTTCAAAGAATATCTGTGAATTTTCTCAGATTTTTCCCAACGTCGGCCTCCTTCTGGGAACAGGTCAAAGTGGACCCTTGAAAAAGGAGGCCGAAAAACCCTGTTTTTTGAGACGTTTTGCATTTCAACTATTGACACCATTTTTAAGGACAAAAGTGAACATATCGGTGCATTCGGAAGACTTCAAGCTTTCAGATGCTTTTTGTTAGACATTTCAGAGATTTTTTTTTGTGCGAGTTTGAATCAAAAAAAGTGAGGGGCCTCGACTTTTGGACCCGACTTTAGAAAGCATCTAAAAATCAAAATTCGTAAGCAGGCATGAAATTCCTGATATCATTCAAATAACGGAAGAGCTGCAGAAAAAATCTGTGAAGTTAATGAATAACTTTTAGTTAATAATGCTGGAAAGACATTCAGCGCAAGCAGCCTCTAGCTTTCGCGTTATCAATGTTTTTAAAATTTTTCTGATCTGTATTTTACATATGAAATTTGACGCCGGAAGTGATCAACTCGTTTATGAGCAATGAACATCTACATCAGAGGCTGGATCTCAGGGTATACATGCATGACCTATCATACGGTGTAACTCCAATGATTATTTAGCTTTATTTTAAATACTTTCAATTGTATAAATTTTAATGGAAAAAATATAGTACTATAAAGCTTGATAATTATAGTCTTACCGAAATTACTTGACTACAAAACGGGTTTCAAAAGACTTGTAGTATCTGAAATAATGCTGTATGATGAAAGAGAAAAAGACAGACAGGCAAAGAGACAGCGAGAGGGAGAAAGAGAGACGAGCACATTTCACAAATACTGGGTAGTTGAATGTGCTTTCACATGGAACGAAAATTTGGAACGAAATTTGAAAATTTGCTTTCTACAAATTTATGCATATGCTTAATGATGATAAAAAAACGTTAAAAAATTCTTGAAAATTCAAATACTTTCAAATTACAAACTTCACTTGAATTCCACGTACTGATAACTTAAAGTGATTTTCATGCATTTGGGAATAAAAATTTATTTACGAAATTCTGGTGGGGTTTCTGGTGGGGTTCTCGCCAGTTTTCCCTAGTTGTAGTGTTGCCCTGTTATGGAAAGCTGGCAAGGACCCTACAAGGCGCGTCACGCTCGCACTTGCAAACGCCCCATGTAGGATAAACTCGTCAGGCCCTTGTTTGGTTTTCTCAGATTTAACCTAGGCTAATTTTTTCCCCTTCAATTTCGAATTAAAATTAAATCTTTATTTCCGAAAAGTATATTCATTGCATTATGAGTTGGTATGCATAGTGTCTATGGCCGCACTTATATTCTAAGAAATAATAACGCTAGAGAGAAAAAAATTCATAATTATAATTTTTTTAAGCAAAATTAAGAAATGCAATTCTGAGGTCAGAGCTTTCAACAAAACCTTTTCATATGAAAAGAACTCTAATTTAATTTATTTATAACAATAAAACAGCCCCACAAGAAAAATTAAATTTCATATCCCTGAACCAGACCCATGCATCCCTATGTATTTTTTATCGCTGAATTCGAATCCAAGGTCAAAAAAATTCGTATACCCCCAAAATTTTAAGCTAGAGCCAGGGGGGGCCCCCCCCCGTGAATGAGGTGAAAATGAGATTAAGCAACGAGCATTGTTGTTGTATCTTAATCAATCGAATTACACAAATTTTCAAGTGTATAGCGCATAAAAATGATTTGAAACACCCCTCACCACCTACCCCACCTACCGCCAAACCCAGCTAACCACTAAAAACCACCTCTACCAAACGACAAGCAGGCTAACTCACCTACCCCTGGGAACAGCGAGTTTAGTCGCCTATTTTTTTTAAATAATTATATTCGACACCACAAGCGTGCTAACTCACGTACCCCCTAACTCACCTAACCCCTAGAAACAAATCCTAACAAACGACAGGCAGGCTAGCCCAAATACCCCTGGGAACAGCGAGTTTAGTCACCTATTTTTTTGAAATAATTCCATTCGACACCACAAGCGTGCTAACCCACATACCCCCTAACACACCTAACCCCTAGTAACCAATCCTACCAAACCACAGGCAGGCTAACCCACCTACCATCCACAGTGAGAGTCTGTAACCCATACGTGGCGCGTCCCCGGGTGGCGGATAGGGGAATGCTCGCTGGAAACAGAGGCTAGAGCTGAAATAAAGTAGGCCCCGCGGACCAAACAGACTGGGTGAAGGACACACCGAGAAAAAACTACGACCGTTTCCTGATGCGGCCCTGTACCGGCGGTTTCTGCTGAATACGGTTACACTACTCAATAAGCAGTCTCGGAAAAGGGTCCAGGGATGGTCCCGAAGGAAAAACCTCCAAGTCAATGCGTTAATCAACCGTACCGAAGACTGCACGGCACCAGGAGAGCTGTGTCGCAAACGGTATCTCTAGGATACCAGGTCGCCTTCTAGAGTACACAGACCTTACCCTTGCATGCGGGACTCTGCGGGGTTGGACCTTTATTTCACTAGCTACTCGTGGGAACAAGATGGCGACGAAACCAAATCTAAATCGAAGTGTATGTGAGGAGCTGGGAGGAGAGCTGGACGTTATGGAGAAACTTGCCATCAGTCAAAAGACGCAGGCTGGGATCGATATTATGGCGGTGGACAGATTGAGTAAGGTGAGACAAAAAGCCCTGGATGATTTGAAGTGTGTGCTAAAGGGGATGCAGGATTTTTGCGAGACTAAGCGCAACATGTTCATCCTGATCAGGGATGGATTGGGTGAGGCACGGCGTGCAGTGAGAGACCTGGAGGAAGCCATAATTCACGATGAATGGTATCTCCAAGATGCCATAAGGTACGTCGGAATGGACACTGGTAAGAAATTTGCCGAGTACAAGAAGAAGTCGAATAAGAAGCAGGAGATCAGCCACTATGGTACTCAGACTGAAGAAACTGTGGAAACTCCCACTCCTCATCGTGAGAAGCGAGAGAGAGAGAGCCCACTCTGAGTCTCGTTGAGGCTGACCCCTCGAGGCCACTGAAGAAGAAAATGAGGACCCGACCCGCGACTGTGACGGCCTCAACCCCTAAAGGGGACGAGGACGGGGTGCCCACACCCCGTCAAGTGAACGAAGGATCCAGCACAATTTACATTTCGAATGGCTTGTCGTGGAATTTTCTAGTCATGTGATATTTAATAGTTTAATAAACTACTAAATAATTTACACAAGATGACACAATTCCATGTTAAGCCATTTACAATGTACTATATGAAACTGAAATAGTGAAAATTTCACTATTTGAATTAGTGAAAGCTATTTCACCTTTACAATAGTGAAAGCTATTTCACCTTTACAATAGTGAAATCATTTACTTACACAATTGCAGTCAGTGAAATTCACTATTGTTATAGTGCAATTGTTACTAGCACTCAATTAGTAAAAAATTATTATTAGTAGAGCCAACTTTTCAGATTATGAAAATCTTCTAATTGAATAAGTGTCTTTATAATTGAGCAAACATAAATCACTGTTCACACTGAAATTGTTTGTAAAATAAAAATAACAGCTTTGTTTGTAGTGAGACAAAAAGTAAGATAACTTCAAGTCTCACGAACGCGCCGCGCTTTCACCAAGACCAGAACACAACAGTACAGTCCGAAGGATCAACAAAATGTGCCTGTTTCCACCACGCCCTTTTAAAATGGTCCCTCGTCCTAGAGGCCAGGGCGTATCCATTTTGGCACAAATAACCGTTCTGATTGGTTGACGTTTTCGTTGATACAAATTGCAGGACCTCTGTTGGTCTACTCTTGGAAAAACCCCAAGTCAGTAAGGAACTCTTGCTTGAATTCCTGGATAGTGAAATGAAATAGAAGACTCGGACAGGATCCTGGGTTTATAGACCAGTGGAATTAGACATAAAAATCGAGTCAATTAACAAAAATTCCGAAGGTCTTCAAAAAAATTCTATAGTTGTTTTTTTATATGTTGAACATACAATAACATTTTGCAAAACGTGATCGGGTCGGGAATTATATGATTTGCAAAACTAAAGAAATAACGCAAATTATCGTTTTTCAAATAATTGTTAAATTTTTTGCAATCCGACTTCTAAAATTCCAGCGAAAATTGCGAAGGTTGTGTTTTTGGGTAGCAAATGTTAGAAATGTCGAGATTGCGAAATTATCAAATTTGCAAAAAGTTGCTCGGCCGGCAACAATATTAAAATTGCAATTAAACAAATTAGCTACTTTTGTGAAATAGCCAAAAATTACAAAAATTTTGCAAATCGTACTGAGTGATAAACAACTCATTACCAACGTTGTATAACATTTGCAAACTGTTTACAACTTGGCAAAATTATTAATTATAAACAAATTATTATTTTGTTAATTACTCCCCAGCAAAAATACCGAAGGTTTTGCAAAATGTTCTTTCTGCTTTTTTTCATTGAAAAGAGACTATTATATGATTTGCAAAACTAAATACATAACGCAAATTATCATTTTTTAAATTATTGTTAAATTTTTTGCAATTCGACTCCCAAAATTCCAGCGAAAATTGCGAAGGTTGCGTTTCTGGGTAGCAAATGTTGGAAATGTTGAGATTTGAAAATTATCAAATTTGCAAAACGTTGCTTGGCCGGCAATAATATTTAAATTGCAATTGAAAAAATTAGTTACTTTTGTAAACTAGCCGAAAATTACAAACATTTTGCAAATCGCACTGAGTAATAATGAACTATGTACTAACATCATATTAGATTTGCCAACCGTTTACTACTTGGCAACATTATTAATTATAAAAAAATTATTATTTTGTTCATGACACCCCAGCGACAATACCGAAGGTTTTGCAAAATGTTATTTCTGCTTCTTTCCATTGAAAAGAGACTATTATATGATTTGCAAATCTGCATGCATAACGCACATCATCGTTTTTTAAATTAATGTTGCATTTTTTGCAATCCCACTCATAAAATTCCTGGAAGAATTGCAAATGTTGCGTTTTTGAGTTAAAAAATTGGAAAAGTCGGAATCGGAAAATTCGCAAAACGTTGCTCGGCCGGCAATAATATTTAACTTGCAATTAAACAAATTAGTTACTTTTGTAAACTAGCCAACAATTACAAACATTTTGCAAATCGTACTGAGTAATAATTAACTAAGTACTAACATCATATTAGATTTGCCAACCGTTTACTACTTGGCAACATTATTAATTATAAACGAATTATTATTTTGTTTATGACTCCCCAGCGAAAATACCGAAGGTTTTGCAAAATGTTATTTCTGCTTCTTTCCATTGAAAAGAGTCTTTTATATGATTTGCAAATCTGCATGCATAACGCACATCATCGTTTTTTAAATTAATGTTGCATTTTTTGCAATTCCACTCATAAAATTCCTGCAAGAATTGCAATTGTTGCGTTTTTGGGTAAAAAAATTGGAAAAGTCGAAATCTAAAAAATATCAAATTTTCAAAATGTTGTACGACCGGCAACAATATTAAAATTGCAATTAAACAAATTAGGTACTTTGTTAAACTAGCCAAAAAATACAAACATTTCGCAAATCGTACTTAGTGATAATTAATTTACTACTAACGTCCTATTTTAATGGTATCTGGTTTCTATAACAAAGTTTTTGAAAGTAATAAAATAACTTCCGATGTAGAAAAAAGAGAAAAAATTTGAAAAAAATGAGTGACCATAAGCAATTCAGGCATTGCGTGAAAATTTTGGGATAAGTGAATAATTTTTTCAAATAAGTTTTATAAGGTAAGCGGAGAATGATTAAAATTTTCAATTTATTTGGAAAATTAAGACAATTTTAGAGACAATTGTATATAGTAAGACAAGCGTGAATAAATAACGATGTTGCCTTTCCTTCCATGTAACTATTTAGTGTATTGCATATCGAGGGACGAGAGACAACAATGTTACTTCCGATAACTGAGTTATGAAACCAAAATTTCTATCATGAAATTCAGAAATTAAAAAATTTTATAAATTTATAGTAACACCGTTATTGATTGAGATAGTTTACCTTTCTTAATTTTTGAAAAGCCATTCGTGAGTTCGAATGAGAGTATACTTTTCACCTTCAATGTAATCACACCTTTGATATTTGAGTGAAAACGACGCTTCGCCGTTCTCTATTTTCTCTCAAAGCTTCTAGTTGGAAACAAACCTTGTGGACTATAAACACCGATAACACATAGTACTATGAAACACATATTTTACTTTAGGCTATTCTGAAATTTAGGCTTGAAATTTTAGGACAATTTTCTGTTAATTTATTATTCATATTATATAATTTGTACATAATCCGTATATACATTTGTAGCGATTTAATCGATTTTTAGAAACCAGGAGG
Source organism: Andricus quercusramuli (assembly GCA_932178445.1). Taxonomy (NCBI): domain Eukaryota; kingdom Metazoa; phylum Arthropoda; class Insecta; order Hymenoptera; family Cynipidae; genus Andricus; species Andricus quercusramuli. Next base: position 165,316 of record CAKNXH010063550.1, on the reverse strand, counting down.
CTTACATGTATAAAATTTACACTTTGACGGAGAATGATCCTGACAGTAAAGTGTCGTGCAACTTTTTGAACATTTAATATTTTTTAGATTTCGACTTTTCCAAAATTTTTTCACCCAAAAACGCAACATTTGCAATTATCGCAGGAATTTTATGACCGGAATTGCAAAAAATGCAACATTAGTTTAAGAAACGATGATGTGCGTTATGCATACAGTTTTGCTAATCATATAATAGTATCTTCTCAATGGGAAGAAGCAGAAATAACAATTTGCAAAACCTTCGGTATTTTCGCTGAGGAGTCATAAACAAAATAATAATTTGTTTATAATTAATAATGTTGCCAAGTACCAAACAGTTTGCAAATCTAATATGATGTTAATACTTAGTTAATTATTACTCAGTACGATTTGCAAAATGTTTGTAATTTTTGGCTAGTTTACAAAAGTAACTAATTTGTTTAACTGCAATTTTAATATTATTGCCGGCCGAGCAACGTTTTGCAAATTTGATAATTTTCAAATCTCGACATTTCTAACATTTGCTACCCAAAAACTCAACCTTCGCAATTTTCGCCGGAATTTTAGGAGTCGAATTGCAAAAATTTAATAATTATTCGAGAAAAGATAATTTGCGTTATTTATTCAATTTTGCAAATCATATAAAAGCCTCTTTTCAATGAAAAAAAGCAGAAAGGACATTTTGCAAAACCTTCGGTATTTTCGCTGGGGAGTGATTAAAAAAATGATAAATTGTTTATAATCATTAATGTTGCCGTATCACGAACGTTTTGCAAATTTAATACAAGATAGAGACTAAATTTATAATTACTCACTCAAGTTTGCAAAATGTTTTGAATTTTCGTGGAGCAATGGGGGGCAAATGTTGCAAATTAATTTTTTTAAACAAATTGCCGACGCGATCACGTTTTGCAAAATGTTATTTTATGTTCAACATATAAAAAACAACTATATAATTTTGTTGAAGATCTTCGGAATTTTTGTTAATTGATTAGCTATTTCCACTGGTCTATTAATCTCTAGGAGGTGAACATAGTTATGTCGTGCTGATAAACTCATAAATTAATCCCGCTGGAAGGATCAGCAAGATGGAACCTTCAGACTGAATTTCTAAACTCACACTAAAATTGTAAAACCACTAGTTAGTATAGTGAATTTCACTATTTCATAGTGACCCACATTTTTTAAATTTAAATAGTCAAAATCGACTATGAATTAGTGAAATTCACTACACAAGGACTCCAATATAATACCGATTGATGGAGTTCTTCCTAGAACTGCTGGCCCACACAGTTTCTCAGCACACAGGCAATGTCAACAATGATTCGCAATCAGTAGCGAGCGATAAAAGCGGTCAGTACGAGGGAGCAGTAAGCGGGAGCGACAATAGCGGGAGAAAAATCCAACAGGTGTAGTTCTACGTCCCTGACTGTTTACGTTCTCAATGATCAATTTAGTGCTACGGCCAGCGCGAGGCGACCGCCGAAAATGGCCTTATATTGAAGTTCTTATTTATTTAAAACTTAGATAGTACATTTGAGCTGGGACGTTTATAGTAAGATGAACTACAAGTTTTGATTAAGGGTGTTGGTTAACTCCGACTTAGAACTTTTTTTTTTATAGGCACGGCACTGACTCTATATATAATTTTTCCCAAGTATTTGAGAGCGAAAGAAAGAAAACTTGTCAAATATGTGGGGTTTTGCGAGATCCTCGGATCAACGAAATTTATAGGAATGAAGCCTTTTGCTGAGGCAATAATTATTTTCGCGGAAATTATAAATTTTTCGAAAGGGAGAAATCTGCGGATTGCAGAATACAGCATTTGAGCGGCGAGAACCGTTCAAAAATTTATTATTTTACTCACAATTCTGACATCACAGAAGTATTTCCAGACGTCAGCCAATATTTGAAGACCCAAAACTTGATGATGGCGAACCTAAATTTCGCAAAATACGTCGCGGAATGCAGAAAAAACCGAAAGAAAATTAAAATGTCTCATGTATGTAAGGACCATAAGACTGTATTGGTAAGCAGCAAAGCAAACTCGGCATACAGGCCGGCTGTGAAATTCGCGCTTCGAATCTTCAATGCTCTGAAGTCCGCACCACACATTGCCACTCGCGAAATCGTGGCGCAAATATTTAAAAAGCTGTTGAAGACAGCAACTGCAAATGCACCAATTTTATAGATAAATGAATTCATGATTGTATGTAAATTTGTAAATTCACCCAGTTTGAAATTATAACTTTGAAATTATGATTTGAAAATTTAAAAATTATAAATTTATCAAGTTATCCAGCAATAAATTCCAAAACCATTAAAATTGTTTTCTGAAATTTCGAAATTAGGCCCTCTGCAAATTTATTTATAGATTTCAAGTTTATCAAGTGGTCCAACTATAAATTAATTATATGAAGAAGGTTTTAACGGGGGACACGGATTGTGGTCATCTTTTGTGAGCGAAGAGGGCCTCATTTGAGATAAAAAAGCTGGAGCAGTTTGCTAAGATGGAAATCGGTTTACGAGAAAACTAGTTACAAGAAATCCGCGCCAAATAACTATGACTTTGAATTATAAATCGATAGAGTAAGGAGCGGCGGCGTAATGGTCTAGGGGGGGATAGAGGGCATTTTTTCAGCACCCCCGACCTCCAAAAGCTCATCACAAAAAAGATTTGTGTTGCTCCACCCTATTAAAAAAATATTAACATTTACACTCCGCGCTCCCTTATACGACATTCCCTTATACGCCCGCTCCATTATACGACCAGTTGCCGCTCCCTTATACGACGGGAAATTCGTTCTCCTGCATCCCCACTCCTCCGCCCAAAGTTCGCGCTGGAAGCAAATAGTCTTGCGCGTAAATATGAATAAAATATTTTCGTATAGTGCTTTCAGGATTACCTAGTTATGAGTTTTGAAGTGAAACCCTTTCATTACGAATTTTTATAAGGGGTTATCTTAAAAATGTCATTAACCTAAAATTCTACAAAATTTGACAATCTGACAATGTTTACATTCGCAAAAAAAGCTATATTTATGGAGCTATGGAGCCAGATCTAACTGACACAGGATTCAACGCGTATGCGCACGACCCCGTGAGCTTGTTGGTGGAAGGCGTTAGACGGGTCCCCCTTGCGCCGTCGTATAAAGGAATGTTTTTGGTCCCGAGCTTGTCGTATAAGGGAGCGTGGAGTGTATTAATATTTTTATAATATTCATGCATATTCACGGTAATGTATTTAAAAAAATTAGAAATAAAAAAAATTGACGAGAGTACGAGGACACGAACGCGCAGAATCTGTAGCCTTGAACCTAGAGAATTACCCCGCCGCTCCTTACTCTATCGACCTATAATTCAAAGTCATAGTTATTTTGCGCGGATTTCTTGTAACCCGTTTTCTCGTTAACAGCTTCCCATTTGAGTAAACTGCTTCAGCTTTTTTTTATCTCAAATGAGGCCCTTTTCGCTCACAAAAGATGATCACTATCCGTGTTCCCCGTTACAAGCTTCTTCATATAATTAATTTATAGTTGGACCACTTGATAAACTTGGAATCTATAAATAAATTTGCAGAGGGCCTAATTTCGAAATTTCAGAAATCGACTTTGATGGTTTCGGAATTTATTGCTTGATAACTTGATAAATTTATAATTTATAATTTAAAAATTTTCAAATCATAATTTCAAAGTTATGATTTCAAACTGGGTAAATTTACAAATTCACATACAATCATAAATTGATTTATCTATAAAATTGGTGCATTTGCAGTTGCTGTCTTCAAAAACTTCTTAAATATTTGTACCACGATTTCGCGAGTGGCAATGTGTGGTGCAGTTTTTAGAGCATTGAAGATTCGGAGCGCGAATTTGACAGCCGGTCTGTATGCCGAGTTTGCTTTGCTGCTTACCAATACAGTCTTATGGTCCTCACATGCACAGGACATCTCAATTTTCTTTCGGTTTTTTCTCCATTTTCGCGACGTATTTCCCGAAATTTAGGTTCGCCATCATCAAGTTTTTGGTCTTTGAATATTGGCTGACCTCTGGAAATACTTCTGTAGTGTCAGAATTGTGAGTAAAAAAAATAAATTTGCGAACGGTTCTCGCCGTGCAAATACCGTCTTCTGCTATCCACAGATTTCCCCCTTTCAAAAAATTCATAATTTCCGCGAAAATAATTATTGCCCCAGCAAAAGGCTTCATTCCTATAAATTTCGTTGATCCGAAGATCTCGCAAAACCCCGGATATTTGACAAGTTTTCTTTCTTTCGGTCTCAAATACTTGAGAAAAATTATATATGGAGTCAGTGCCGTGCCTATAAAAAAAATCCAATTTGGAGTTAACCAACACCCTCAAATAAACAAACTCTTTCCTTAGACCAGCAAAACCACTTATATTAATTAACTAAAATATTCTCTTGGATCGAGCAAAATATTTGCTTGGATTGACTTAAAGTTTTTACTTGGACCAATCAAATTTAGTTCATTCAACTAAATTTTTTTCTGGGTGGGTATATGAGCTACGAAAAGAGCGTACGATTCACGCATGACAACGCACCCCCTACTCCCAGGGTGAATATCTCTGAAAATATAATTGACAAAGGACACGTGAATCCTATGATTTTGTATGCATATTGTATGTGCCCCAGCTGAAAACTCCTTACAGGAATCTCGGAGGATCTTGCAAATCTTCCTGCACACGAAACTGCACACATACCTGTACAGGTAATCTTGACGGTTCCTGAGCAGGAATTTGGGGAAGAAACCTGTATACAAGCTAACCTTTGAATGGTCCTGTACAGGCTCCTTCACAAAGCCAATTGAGGTGTGGGTTCATGCACAGAAATATGTTCAGGATCCTGTACATGAACCTGCATAGGAACTAATCCGCGAGGGTTCGCTGGTGGCTTGGCTCTCTCGATAGTGAGTTGGTTCTTCAAGGGATTAAGAGGAAGGCAAGCTTATAGCTGTAAGCGACATCAGCTTTTGCAATGGCTTTCTATAAAGGACCCTATACGTGTTTCTGTACAGGATTCTTCTAAAGGTTCCTTTGACAGCTTTCTGTAAAGACTCCTATACACGTTTCTGTACAGGCACCTGTACAGGATCATTCAAATGTACCTTTGTAGGTGAAGGTTCTTTTGCAAGATCATGTACAGTTTCCTTTGCCAAATTCCTGCACAGGTACCGTCAAGATTACCTGTACAGGTTCGTGTGCAGGTTCGTGTACAGAAACATGCACAGGATCCTTCGAGGTTCCTGTAGAGGAATTTTGAGCTGGGGCAAGTTGTCTGCGAAAATTGATTTCTTGCCGATGCACCTTTTCCAAAATAATAGTTAAAACCCTATTTTTGGGGATGTCTCCTACGATTTAGGGGCGTCTTCACCCTTCATTCTGGGTGAAAATGATTTTTACATTCTCATTCATGAGAGTGTATTGTAATCGTCCAAATTTTCGATCTCTGGTTTTTAACGGATTTTTTTGTTCCGG
>CAKNXH010063550.1:138157-159792 GCA_932178445.1 Andricus quercusramuli | reverse complement strand
AAATGCTGTGGTGCTCCATCTGTGACGTAATGAATCTTTACAAGTTGAAAATGCTTCTTAAGATATTCAATAATTAATTTTTGACAGAGATAAACAGCAACCGTGTCATGGTGTAAGTTATCGGAAATGATCGCCATGCTCACATGTTTTAATTCATTTTCCTCTTTGTAGTAGATAACTACTGTGAAAATGGATGCCTGATTATTATTCCAGTGAGAAGACTGGATAGCATTTTGAAAAACGTAAGCATAATTTTCCGCGAAATCAAACATGATTAAGAAAACTCCAACCAATAGAGTTATTTTGAGATTTTTGATGAACGATGCTTGCATCTTCGCATAAAACTCATGAGATTTTAAGTTTACAAGTTTTTCGCAGAGTTGTTCTATGAAGATATCGGTCTCAGCTACTTCAGTTACCAGATTGCTCCTATCTGTTTGTTGCCAAATTTGATATTTTAACTCCATGACGCAGTTCTCATCCAGAAGTTCAGTCAGGTGTTCCTTCAGGATATCAATGCCAGGACAATTTTCGCATTCGCTGAAATGACATGCAGGACTTGGATTAGTGCACATCATTAATTTTAAACAGTCGTGATAATCAATAAGTTTTCTATCTGAGTCTTCAGTCAGATGCTTTATATCAATTGCATCTAACATGAGATGCACATTTTCGTGATAAACACACACACAAACTGTGTGGGTACCACTTCCTCCGGCTAGAACGCAATGTCGAGGCCTAAGTTGTGCAAATTTTGAGAACCCAATTTTTATTTCCTCATTCTCTATTTTGAAACGGTCGTATAACTCTGACAGGTTGCCCAAGATAAGTCGTTTTTGCACATGCTCGCGAGTACCGTCTTCCTTTTTTATGGATACAAAATCCTTCTTCCCCGGCATTAATCGACTGTTCTCGTCATCTTCATAAAAACTAATCACTACTACTTCAATTCCTGGTGGCAGTTTTCTTCCTGGCTTGAGTCCAGGCAAAGCCAGTATTCCATGTTTTTGAAATAATTGGTCAGCTTTCCGGGCTTGACGTTCCGTTGCACCAAATTCTTTCATTACCTTTCTACGACTCCATGATTTAGGAGCAAGTGTGAGTAATGTTATTTTTTCGTCACCATCAGTACTCACCTTAAATTTTTGTATAATTTGTTGAAGAGTTTCTAGACCTGCTTTGTGATTTTGATCTCTACAACCACTATGTTCTATCGGAACAAATAGAAAATCTGGATCATCGCTGATTTCTTTTTCTATACAGTTGTCATCGACCTCACTGCCATAAACAACTTCTTCCATGCTGGATTCATTTGGAGGCACTTGTGAACTCAATTTCTTAAATTCTTTTCTACAAGGCTGGCAAATTTTAGCGTTGCTCGGCAATTGGGGAAATTTTAACCTCTGACTTACCGACAAACATCTTAAGTCTAGTGTTTTCCAATGCTTTTCCTTGCCAAAAGGATTGGCACAAAAATGACCCCAAGTTATTTTCGTTGACATTATTAATCATGAATTTTATTTGTAATCTTTTATTTTAAATGATATATTTCCAAACAAGATAAAGTCCAAAAGAACGAAAGACCGTGCGTTGCAACAGTAATACCGAAATACCATGTAGATACTTGAATAAGACTCAGAGGAATATCCTTTTGGGTCAAAAGAATGCGTTTTGAAACAAATGAATTTTCCTCTCATATAATTGAAGGTTGAGAAGATTTTCATTTGTCTCAAAAAGAATCTTTTTGCAGCAAACACTATCCATTTGCGACAAACTTCACCTAATCTTGCAGCCAAATAAGTCTGTTTGTATAAAGGAGATGTTCAGTTGGTTCAAAACAATACAGGCAAGAGGACGATACTTTTCTTTCTTGACAACTTTTTTTTCTGAGTGAAGTCGAAACATAATTGAGCGATTGCGCGCAATAACAGCCTACTTGTATTTTTTGAAGTCACTTGTTTTTCACTTGTTTTTTGTACATAACTTCATGAAGAACAAATGAAAAACAAGTGACTTCTGAAAATAGAAGTAGGCTGTCATTACATCCAACCGCTCAATATCTTAACGTTTAGCTATGGTACCAGATTCATGAAAAATAGATCATTAAGCCATTGTGGAATTTTCAACTTGATGTAAATCAGCAATAACTAGTAGCCAGAACAACGAAAAAAGAATAAAAATTCCAGAGTTTTGGCTTCAGAATAAGTTAAAAAATTGGAAAACAAGTTATTAATAGAAATTCACCTAAATTTACAAAATCAAGGCCGAGTCTACGCGTTATAAGAGTTTCTAGGCACATATTCAGAAAAAAATTCGTTCATAAAATGAAATTTTTGGACGACTGTGTATAAAAAATTAATTAATATCGTGAACTGACGAACTGTAATAGTAAGGAATCATTCATACTGACAAAAATCAACATTACTTCTGAAAAGAGTAGTTTGCATTTTTTATTTGTTCATAACAAATAATAAATAATATAAACTTACTCTGAACCGCCGACAAACAGTCTAAAATGTTTATTAGCTGATTTAATGTCATTCTGAATGAACATGAATGCGTTGAAAGAATGTTAGACTTGAAAACTAGTATGTGGACTACTAAAGGATTGCGTCTGAGCACGAGCATTAGGACTGCCTTCACATCGGGGCCTATATCTCGGAAACTATTCACTGGACCATTTTTTTGCTTAGGACCTTTTTTGAAGCCAAAAGGTCAAGCTTCCTTTTAAGACTATTTAAAAAAAAATAAAAATACCCCAAATTGCTAAAAAAGTTAAATAAACAATTGAATTGTTTAAAAAATGCTTAAATTTTGTTTAGTTTTTTTCGTTAATAAAATAGAAGAAAAGAGTAAGAAATAACCTTTCGAAAACCCTACTAAAAATTTTAAATCGCTAAAATAGAAAGGAAGTTACAAGCTTTTGAAAATACCCGTGCAGGCGTTGGGGTTGAAAATGTCACCCCCATCACTTGGAGAGGGGTGGTTTTTGTGGTCTATAAATTTGTCGATTAAGTACTATTGGGTAGGTGAACATATGCCCCGAATTTAAAGAAAATCAAAGAACATGACTTTTAAAGTTGGGGCAGTTGAGAAATAATGCCCCATCATCCATTATTCAGTTTTATAGTATGCAATGAAATAAATAAAAATTTGAATTGATATCTGGATATTTAACTATGAAGCGATGATCTACAAGTATTATGAGGTTAAACATAGATATTAAAATTTAGAAATTCAATTTAAGATTTAATTTTAAATTTTGAATAAAAAAAAAATTAAATTAATTGAATTTAAATTCGAATAATTAATTTTAAAAAATTTAAAAATTCAAAGTTTGAAACAGATTTTTCTTTTGGAACTCGATTCGAACAAAACAACAGGTACCCAATATCGCTGTCGTTTTTCCTTTTGGAACGTGCGATATTTCAGTTGCAGTTTATGGTGAGGGGGAAGGGTTCCGGCATGAAGGCGACATTGCCACCTCAGGTAGTGCACCTGTCTTTTCAAAAGTTTCTAAATTTGTGGGACACGATGGCGACAAAATTATACCTATCTTTCGAATCATCTTCAATCTTACTGGAATCTGTGAGATCCGTCATAAATTCGAACCTATTCCATTCTATTTATTACTTTTTACGGTTAGCTCGGTAAATAATAAAATTCTTCTCCAATTTCCCTTTAGAGTGGGTCAAAAATAAATACTTTTGAAATTTGATATCGCTACAACGCGTAAAATAAGTTTATTGGGGTTCTGAAAAAGTATAATTGATTTGAAATTGTTCCACGTGCAGCTTGGTTACCCGTACTCGAAAAAAAGTTTGGAAATTTTTCTTGTTTTCAGAGTTTTGAACTTATCTTGAGGTTTGATTTTTTTTACGTACCTGAGTTTCAGAAGAATCCTTTCAATTTTTTGCAGATTTAAATCAATCATTTCTCTGAAAAATAATTCTCATTCACTTCTCCCCTGTTTTCGGAAAAAAATTTAATGGGTTTGTGAATAAAATAATTTTTTGGGGTACTTGAAAACTTTCCAGTGACAAAAATACACAAGGAAAAATATCCCCAAGATCAAGGAATCGAAATTGTGAATACAACAAATTTTTTAATTTTTGATTCTCGTATTCAATGAAATGATCTTCATAACTTGTGGATTAAACATTTTTCTAAGCACGTGTGAGCTTTTTATATGTGAAAATATTGTATTTAGGCTGAGACATAAACTAGGAAAAAAATGCATAAGACCCATTATTCGAAATTAGAATTACAGTAATTTATTTTTTATTTAATTCCTGGGCCTTGCCGATTTTTTTCTAGCCCATTTCTATGCTTGAAAATTCCCGACATGCTCAAGAAAATCATAAAATCACGAGTAAATGCTACATTTTATCAAAGAACAAATTCCAAATTTTGGAAAACCACTGTAATTGTAATTTCGACTCCTGGGTCTTGCGCGTTTGTTTCTAGTGTATTTCTAAGTCTGTAAATTCCGAACATACAAAAAAATTCTCAAATCACGAGTGAAAAAATTTATCATGTCAAATACCTAATTCCAAAATTTGAAAAATGACTGTAAATCTCATTTCGACTCATAGGTCTCGTGCATTTTTTTCTAGTGTGTTTATATATTTAAAAACTCCACACCTGCTCAGCAAAATCTTTGAACCACAAGTTAGAAAGATAACACAAAATTTTAAACATTGGCTATGTTTCCAAATTTGACTCCTGAGCTTTTAGGCCAGTGGAATGAGACATTAAAATTCAGTCAATTTACGAAATTTCCAAAGGTCTTGAAAAAAATGGTACAATTGTTTTTTTATATGTTAAACGTGATCGGATCGGCAACTTGTTTCCAAAAATTTGTTTGCAAAAGTTTTCCCCCATTGCTTCACGAAAATTCAGAACATTTTGCAAACTTGAGTAAGTAACATAAAGCTCAGTCTCTATCCTGTATGAAATTTGCAAAACGTTCGTGACGCGGCAACATTAATAATTATAAACAAACTATCATTTTTTTAATCACTTCAGAACGAAAATACCGAAGGTTTTGCAGAATGTTGTTTCTGCTTTTTCTCATTAAGAAGAAACTATTGTATGATTTGCAAAACTAAATACATAACGCAAATTATCGTTTTTCAAATTATTGTAACATTTTTTGCAATTCAAGTCCTAACATTTCAGCGAAAATTGCAGCGGTTGCGTTTTTTAGTAGCAAATGTTATAAATATCGAGATCTGAAAATTATAAAATTTCTGCTAAACGTTGCTTGGCTGGCAATAATATTAAAATTGCAATTAAACAAATTATTTACTTTTGTAAACTAGCGAAAAATTACAAACGATTCGCAAATCGTACTAAGTGATAAATAACTTATTACCAACGTAATATTGCATTTGCAAATTGTTCACAACTTGGCAGCATTACTACTAGAAAGGAAAACTTAATGGCATCCCCGAAGACTATGAGCTCGTCGACAGAAGCGCTATGCGACACCTTAGTGCTGGAGACACCTGTACATACCTGGGCGTAGCCACAAAGCCGCATTCCGGACGTGGCATCTGTAAAGAATACTCTCCGAAGCAGATACACACGTCTCATCCGGCAGATTTGGTCTTCCGAACTGTCGGCTAAGAACAAAGTATCTGCAACGAACATGCAACTGCCATCCAAAAAATTTCAATAGCTCCCAGTAGAACTGCGGTAAATCACACCTCTGGCCACGTCTCACAACCGTGAGATGGGTGGTCACAGGGCATGACGAAATCACAACGACGGGCCAGCGAAATTCTCGCCTGTCTTGCGGATATGAAGCGAACCAAGGAGGACAGCGTTCTGCATCCACGTCGGAAGTGCCATGGCATATTTTTGGCACACGTGTATAGCTGTAAGGTTACGAACCAGTGATAGTTTCGCGCTTCCGAGAGCACCTATCACGAGGACAATTACTTGCACCGATTATTTTGGGTACAGTCTTTGCATTTCACTTTTAAGGTCTTGATACCTCTCCTCTTTTTCTTTCTCCTTTGCAGTGATGTTGTATTCGGATAGAGCCGAGAATTCGATCATGGATATTGTTCGATTCTCATAGTCTTGGAGAACAATGTAAGGCCTCGGGTGCGCACCGGAGACTGCTGCCCGAAAACCGTAGTTTCAGAAAATTTGGAGTTTCTCGTTTCGGACAATTGAATCTTTCTCCCCAGGAGCTTTCGGCAGGGCACGGTCGCGACCAACACCGTAAGGCCGACAAAGATGATAATAAAGGACTCTTAGGGCCGCATTATGTCTATAGATATACGTCGTTTCTGCGTGAGTCGGACACCCCGATAGTATGTGTTCTAGGTACTCAATGTGTGCATGACACGCTCTGCACCTATCACTGGGAACTTCATGACATAAAATGCGGTCACGGTATGCTAAGGTGGAAACGACGCCATCCTGGCATGCAAAAATAAAACCCTCTGCACCTGAATTAAGCCCTGATGATTCGAGGAAAGGAAAAATTTGCTCTTTGGACAAGGACTGTTTTTCTACATTTCTGTGAAAGTTTCCGTGCATTGTCTTGTTGGGTAGCTGTTGGTGAAATTTTTCTAACCTCTGCTTTCTTTACTTCGGCTTTTAGAAGTGAAGCTTCTGTATGGAGTAATGCACTTTCCTCACTTCTGATGTTAAAATTCACGCCAAGGGTCTCGGCTGCTTGCTCCGCGGCTTTGTAAAGGAACGCTTCTTTGCCAATCATCTCGTGATTCCTGACCATCTTTAGGAGAGGATCTCTGCCATTTGCAACGATGGAAGCTTTACTTGGAACAATTCGGTTATGAAGACACTGGAGATTCAGGAGTCCGCATCCACCTTGACGGCGTGACATGTACAATCGCGGAACTGACGAATTGATATTCAAGCTTTTATGCGTATGCATTATCTTACGTGTGGTAACATCAAGGGCCTTAAGCTCGTTCTCCGTCCATTGAACCACCCCAAACGAGTAGAATAGAACCGGGACGACAAGCATGTTAGTCGCAGATACCTTGTTCAACACCGACAGATTGGATGACCAAATCTGTCGAAGAAGATGCTTATATCAGCTTCGGAAAGATTCCTTCACTGATGTTACGTCCTGAATGCGGCCTTGAGGCACGCCCAGGTATGTATAGGTCTCTCCAGTATTTAGATCTCTCATAACACTTGTATCCACAAGCTCAGGGTCCTTAGGAACGCCAGTAATCTTTCCTTTCTTCAGATTAATTTTTTCACACTTGTCCCAACCTAATTGCATCCCAATCTCTCCTGTGTAGTTCGCCACAGAGGTACCCAGGAAAGTTTCGTAGTGCGAGCGATAGAGGCAGAAGTGTGATGCAAAACAGCGAACGGCTTATGGTATCACTTTGAAAGACGCCCCTCTGGAAGGTGACATTGTTCGCTGTCACACGATAATTCCTAGATATGGTAGTGATTCTAGTTTTCCAAAGAGGCATCAATCTCTTTATACATGTCACTACGTGTGGATGTACCTTCAAGCTTTCCAACAGACAAATGATAAGTCTATGAGAGGTTGAATCCAAAGCTTTCCGTTTGTTAATCTAGGCCATGGACAGGACGCGCTGGTGAGCTGCAGCCTTTTTATAGACACACCTTTCAATTAGCAGGTTCTCTCGACAGCCTGCTACACCTTTTTTCGAGCCACGTTGTTCGCACATCTCTCCCCATATAGGCTTAATTCGATGAACATTGCTATTGTTTAGGAAATCTGTAAAGATCTTATACAGTGTGTTCAAACAAGTTATTGCCCTGTAATTCTCTGGGTTGGACAAGTTGCCTTTTTTCGGCAGGAGTATAGTGCGTCCTAACACCAACCACTGCGAAATGGGCACCTTCGACTTTGAATATGAGGTGAATATGCGGGCCAAATGTTGGGATGTAAAAGTAAACTTCTTCCACCAGAAGTTCATGATACAATCCGGTCCAGCAGCGGAAAAGTTCTCCGTGCTTGTAAGTGCTTTTTTCACCTCTCCGGCAATGATTGATGAAAATTCCTCCTAAGATTTTATGAGGTTGTCGCAGAACTCCTTGAAGCGGATGATATTGTCAGTTTCTTCATTCAACTCTAGTGTTTTCGGGATCTTTTACAACTCTCTCCAAAACGTCTCTACCTTCTTGGGCTTGATTGGATATTTACAAAAACAGGAAGATCGCTAAAGAGACGCGATAGGTCAGCGACAAATGTTATGTAGTCAATCACACATTGAACATGGGAGGCATTCTGTCTTGCCCATTTTAACAGAATTGTTACCACAACGCGGGACTCCGCAAGGCCCTTAACGAAAGGTTCGCCAGACTGCACACGGGACGGAACGAAATCCCCCGAGGAGACCCGAAGTCCCGAGGAACAGCACAGCGGTTCCTCAGTATGTGTTCGATCGACTTAACGTCGACTACTCTCGCCGTTCGGCTACCGTGCTGCTTTTCCCCTTGTGCGTGCAATAGTGCTCCCGTCGTTCGCTCTGTCGCCGCCACACTCTCCTCAACACGTCGTCTCGCTGCCACTCCGTCACGTCGCCACCCACACCGTCTTGTCGGCCCACCTCCTGGAGGAAACCTTCAACCGGCTCGACCGGAAAAACCCACCTCGGTATACTTAATCTGACGATATAAGTGGTTTAATATACCATAGCTTAGTTTTGATCAATTACTCGTTTCGTTGTGTCTCAACCCTTATCTCGGTACTCCAACTCCCAATCTCCCTCCTCGGTCTTACCTCGTAATACCTGGCGCCCAACTTTTTGCATGCTGTTGATTCCACATGCCTTGCATGTATATATATACAGGGTATCCAAAAAGTAACGAAACACCTCAATAATTTTTCAGGTGAAATATTTTTTTAAAAGGTCAAGGTCATTCTTGAAGTATCTTTTAACGGAAATCCAGTGGTGACCTTGAATTTGACCCTGAACTTGACTTTCAAGGTTATTTCAAGGTCAACGTTGATCTTTCACATGGGAAACCCTAGTTTTGAAAAGGCAATCTAAAAGGCGGGAAATTTTACGTCCAAACATGTACTCAAGTCATGAGTGAAGGATGTCCTTGAGCTTCAGCCGAAGAATGACCTTGACGTTTTTCGTAAACACTTGAGCTAAAGCAGTACAGATTGGACCCGACCCATACCTGGTTCAAGCCTAAAAACTTGAGAAAACAAAGTTGACCTTGAAATAACATCGGAGGTCAAACCAAAGGTCAAATTCAAGGCCACTAACGGATTCCTTGTTAAAATTTACTCCAAAAATTACCTCGACCTTCTTCGTAAACACTTGAGCCAAGGCAGTACAGATTGTGCCCGACCCATACTTGCGTCAAGCCTGAAAACCTTAAGGTGGAGCTCAATGTCATCCTTGAGCCATGGCCTGAGTACATTTATCGATGTAAAATTTCCAACTCTTTCGATAGCCGTTATCAAAATTAGGGGTTCCCATTAAAAAAAACAACAAAGTTGACCTTGAAATAACCTTGAAGGTCAAACTCAGGGTCAAATTCAAGGTCACCAGTGAATTCCTAGTTAGAAGTTACTTCAAGAATGACCTTGACCTTTTCGAAAAATATTCTACCTGGAAAATTATTTAGGTGTTTCGTTACTTTTTGGACACCCTGTATGCCTATCATATAATATTTGAGGTAATATGAATTTCAAATGCCATTTACTAGTACATCTGCATATTGCAGCAGGTTTTCGCGTATTCCAATTGAGGGGTTGAATGAATTACGCAAAGGAAACCATAAGCGGAAATTAAAATAGCAATTTCTCCTGACGGTAATAAAAATCAAAATAGATTCTAGTTTAAAAAGAATTAAACTAGAGCGGATTGAAAGATAAAACGAAAAATTTGAAAAAATTAGAATTTTTTGGAAAAACAGAACCTTAGATTCTGAAAAATAAGATAAAAATCAAGGAAATTACCAAACGATAGAGGAAACCTGAAAATTGATGTAGCATACATTCTTATTTCCGCTGAATATTACAATCGCCCGATTTGGCGGAACTTTCAAGGGCGATAACGAGTCCCCACGTGCAACACGTACTTTCGCTAGTCAAACGCAAGGTCACGCGTCGTGTCTCCAAAACAACGTGTCCTACGACGAAAACAAACATATTTTCGAACTCTCTAACCATTAAATGACTAATTAAAATTTTAATTAAAATTTCTCCAACGAAACTGAAATTTTAAACTAGAAACCGACATCGAACGAAAATATAGGGTGCCCTTTCCGTAAAAATCCTAACTCAATTTTAAAATAAATGAAATTGAAATCAGGAAAAATTAAAATCACAATGCCGAAACCTACAGTCATGGAAAACGATCATGATAACCTAGATTTGGAAGGTGTGGCTGTACTTCAAATCCAAAATATTAATTCGGCTAAGGTCACAACGAGACCAATAATCGAAATTATGGTCTCAACTCTGGCCAAAAACACGGGCGCTATGTAAAATAATGAATAGATCGATAGGTCGCGGTAGGGGTTTCGCGAGAAAAAACATGGTAACCCCAAAAATGAAAATAGGTCAGAAAAAGACAGATTGACTCGGACAACATATACTGAACCAACTCAAAATAACCGCCACTTACTCCATGACCATACTCAAAACCCTAACAAAACTTTTGACCTAGACGTCAATACCTTCTATTGGGAGAACGGAAAGTTACCCGCAATAGACGCGTCAGGCTCAATAAATAATCCAAGACAAACCAAAAACAAAACATTTGATTGCAATTCCGTCGTTGAAAGCAACACACATTTCATTTGAGAAACATATGAACTTTTAGGAAGCGTAGAGTCCAAAGATTTTATGAACCAACAAAGGTGAAGATTTTGTAGAGAAAGGGAAGTTAGGGCAAATAATTTGAAACTTAGATTAAACCCGTCAGCTCATAGTTCTTCTGAAAACGAAAGAGAAATGATAGAACCTAGTTACTGGCAAAATAAAAGCGCATCCCCTAACACACAGTCGGTATGATTCAACTTAGAAGATAATTCACAAAAACACCGTCAACTTTCTCACAACAATATCGAAAACCGTAGTAGAACAAGAATCAATAATGTAAAATTACAAAACTCAGATGACAGTGAATCATTAGAGGACAGAAACACTTCAAAGAAAAACAGACGACGTAGACGCTCGGCAACAAGTAATAGGTTAAACGGACATTCTAGAATCCACACAAATAATACAGATACGGATAACGAACCTGAAAATAATATAAATAATCAAACAATTCCAGCGACATTTTTCCCTTTTGGCATGATACAAACGCCATTTCAAATCATGAGTAACTGGCCGATTAAATTCAGGAATAACAAAGTACACAGTCCCGCGCATTTTCTGAACGAACTAAAAAGATTCAAGAGGGGATATAAAATAAACGACCGCGATATTTTTGAAAATTTGGACGCACTACTACCTGAAGACGCAAAAGATTGGTGCGAAATGAATACAAATTCCTGGAGATGTTTATCGGATTTTTTCAAAGATTTTAAAAACTCTTACATGAATAGATGAAAGATTCACTGAGGAAATTAGGCAAAAAATTAAATTTTGCAATCAAAAAAGGACACAAGACATTCGTTCATATTTTACAGAAATCAGACAGTAACAGTGGTGGGGATAAAAATAATTCGTACATTAACAAAGATTTAAGGGAAATTAAAAATGGTCAAAATAATAACCAATACGGAAACCATAGCCAAAATAATCTGGTTAAAAAGCAATCCAAAAATCGATTCCTATTTCCAACTTTTGGATTTTCATCGCCACCTTTCTTGAATCAATATCAACAAAACTTCGGACCTACGTTTTCACCTAGATTTAAACCAAATCACCTAAGCCGATTCACAAACAATAGATCCATGTACCCTTACAACCCCAACTACCAAATGTTACCTAATTTCAATCAAATATCATTGGGCTCAAATCAAGGTCAAGGCAATCCAATGACTGAATTCCCAACAGAAAAAGCGAAAAATAGTTCAAAGAATAAAGATAATAAATAAAATTGCCAAAATTTAAATTCGCGCACAAACATCACAACAAACAATAGGAATTGTTATGACAGCGATTTAACGTGTCATTTTAAAAGAGAATGCCCATATTACACATACAACCAGGGAAACTGGAGGGGCGGGTATTAGAACCGAAAATAATACAAACTAATACCGAAACGCCAGAATACTTAAATTCAGATGAAGATGAAATAACGGAAACTCGTTTTCATCTAATTACAAAATTCGAAGGTAGCTTATTTCGAATACGAATGGATACAGGTGCCACACATTCATACGCTGGCAAGGAATTGCTGGAAAAAATCCAGAATTTCCAATTTTCGATTTCTAAACCCGTCTCGCGAAAATTAATGGTCGCGAACGGCGGAACAGTCGACATAATTGAGCAACTAGTAATCCCAATTAGAGTCGGAAAACACGCAAAACATGTGATGTTCAGGTTAGTCCCAAAATTGAACTCCGTAGGTATTTTAGGCACAGACATGCTAAAAGCCCTACGGATGACCTTAAATTATCACATGGAAACCTGGCTGTTACCAGGGAGTCCCCCCACCTACTATCCTATGGAAGCTCATCCAAAATCGCTCCCCACCTCAATAATTCAAAACAAAACCGAAACTAAACCTGACATTACAACACGAGAGAATAAGGAATGTAAAAACGTAAAAATTAGGCATCAACCATCGATTAAAAAAGAAGAAAATAGAAAAGTAAATACTAAACCGAAATTCCGAGGTGAAATTAATTTAAAAAGTACAAGAGAGCTTAACAAAAATTGCCAAACATTTAAAGATAGTAAAATCCCCCCACTACCTGTCAATCCTAACCAATCCCAAAAACCAAAAACGCCCAAATTTCGGTAAAAAACCCTATGCAGGATATCCCAAGCCTAATGAGGATTTCAACGAGCAACAAATTCGAACCCTTAGAGAGCATCCACACCCCCGACACTCGCGACGACTCAAGCACGCAAAACTCATTTAGTTTAAGTAAACCGAGAATTAGAAAGAAAAATAAGAAAAATGAGTTAGGGAAAATATATTACAATAAAAAATACAAAGAAAGATATAAGGATAGTGACAGTAACATTTGGAAAGATAAAAAAGTTACTGATCAAAATAAAGCAAAACGGGATTCTCAAAAAGCAAAGGAGATATCAGAAATGGATAACAGAAATCAATGGGTTAATTTCAAAAATAAAGCAACCCACTTTACGAAACATAAAACTGATGTGCAGCGATACCACCACGTGAGCCCTGAAATCAAAGAAATAATTTATCAGACAGTCTATGAATTATTAGAACAGGACATAATAGAACCCTCCTGTTCAGATTGGTCTAATCCCATAGTCATGATAAGAAAAAACAGGAAAAGACTACAGATTCTGTTAAGATTTTGGGAAGGTTGATAACATTACTAAGAAAGAGACTTGCATGTTGGTTGCGGAAGTTAGAACGTGGTTAGTGTCAGGTGGTGAGAGGATTTACGGAATTTGTGTGGTATGTGTGAGTGGAGTGTGAGGGTGGAAGGCGAGGAGGTGATTAGGGTTGTGAGTGGTGAATTGGGGAGATAAAAGGTAATCTTGAGCGTAGGTGTGAGGTGGGGTTTAAGTAAACTGAGAAAGTGAGGTTAGGTTAGCAAGGAATTGGGGGAATTTGTGTCTTCGGCCTTCCAGGGTCAAGCGTGGTGCTTGAAAATTTGGGGGATGTTAAGTGAGACAAAGGGGTGTCTGCAAGGGCTGTGAGGAATTGAAAAAAAAGGAAAAAAGGGGAATAAAGGGAAAATGTGGCGGCAATAGAGACAGCATTCTGCAGAGAAATCTGGCGGTTACAAGGGTACTACATGGAGAGGTCCCAGTTACCGGCGGCAGAACGGGAGGTGGGCAGTGAGAGTACTGGTAGTGACGTTGACGGGGAGGAAATTTTCCACGTGCCACGACGGCCAACAGCACGTGGCTCGGTGTCTAGTGGCAATGGTAGGAAACGCGGTAAAAGAAGGCTCTCGGGATGCTGATAGGCGAAATCATGGGACTGAGGGAGGACGTAAGGGGGACCAAGGAGCAGATGGTAGGCATGAGGGAGGACTTGAGAATCAGGGATGAGAAATGGGAAAAGGAGGTGAAAGAGCTGGGGGAGAGAGTAGAAAGCTTAGAGAGGGAAAGGAAAGAAAAAGAATTTAAAATAAAGCAGATGGAAGAGGAAATCAGGGTGTGGAAGGAAAGGATGGACAAAGGCTTGAGAAGATGGAGGGCAGGACGGAAATGCAAGTAGGAGACGGAGGTGGGGAAGCGAGATTAAGGGGTAACACCACTGTAGACGGCAAAAAAAAAAACACGTTTTTGCAAGAATTTTTTTTTTATGGAAGGAAAGGAAATTAAATTATAATGTTTTGGAAAGTTATTATTTATTGTAACTCTAATTTCATTCGTAAGCGACAAAAAGGGAAATTAGTGGACAAAGTGGCGTCCGAGGTAATGCAACTTAACTAATTTACATCACCTACCTTGTCAGGCGCCAGACGCTCTTATAGCGTCATTCAAAAGAAAGCAATTAAATGTTAAACTGTAAACTCAAAATAAAACGTCCCTGGCCAGAAGGGTAGAGGGATTAGTGGGGGCGAGCAAACATCATGACACTATCCTTTTTAAAAACAAATACTTTAAATAGTAGGTTAATTGAAACATCAAAACTTGCTTAACTAGAACACTAAAATTTGCTTAACAGGAACACTAAAATTTGCTTAATTATAACACTGAAATTTGCTTAACAAGAATACTAGAATTTGCTTGCTAAGATCCATAATTTCAGAACTGACTCAAATCACTAATTCTCTCACACATATTTACTCCAAGGAGTCAAACAAGAATAATTGCTAATCCTCAAAAAAAAAAAAAAGGAATACTAAATTCGACCGCAGCTCATGACGAGAAACAAAAGAAAATCTGGAGGTAAGAATAGACCAAACGTCTGTGACGCCTACCTTGAATCCAAGAAGCACTCTTTTAATCTGACAAATCCTCCTTCTCTTGCTCCGTGGCAAAGGTAAATATTCGATAATAAAGTATCCCGTCCAGTACGTCGTGAGTAGTGGTTTTATCCTATTGAGTATGGATTATTTGACTCGAGCCCGAAGGTATTGTTGGATGGGCCCGTTATTGGATAGCAGTGTGTCCCAAAAGTGCAGTGTTGAAATCAGCAGTGCGGCGACACTTGTTGTAGTGTTCCGTGGGGGGTTGAGTGAGGTGGAGTGACAGTTTGAAAGCAGCTCTTCTTTCTTCTCAGGATTATTATTGTAGATTATCATTTTCTAACTCCCAGATTCAAGGTAGGATGAAAAATCCTCAGATTAACGTCTCCTCGGCTTCTAAACTGACCTGGTTCAAATGTACATTTATCTAGAAAAGAATAAAAGTAACAAACTAACTATACCTAATCCCTGACCTATCCAACCTCTTTTCCATTCATTTCTACAATACAGATTCTCTCATTTTCATTCCTTAATTAAATCATTTCGAGCCAGTGCCGGCCGTGAATATTTTTGTACTGATTGTTAGGTCTGGGGGGAGGATCAGCAACGAGTGGCAAACCACCACGTTACAACACCCCCTCCCAGACTGACCAGCCGGGTGTCTAAGACCGGCAAGCATCAGTAATCCGACCTTCAGACTATAATTTAAGTTTTGAGATTTGCTTAGTGTGTGAGATAGTTGATTGCTATTTATAGCGTGAATCTGAATGTTCCTGGATAGAAGTATCGAGATGGATCACAAGGAAGATTTTATCTTTTCTTTTTGTATAAGTGGGAAATCGCGAACGTCTGAACTGAATAAAGCCAATTAATATTAATATAAAAAGAAGGATCTAACAAAATTATTATGTAGATTATTGTCTGTTATTTACCAGACTCTACACTAAACCAAATGTATTGCTGTGTTCTTACCTTTCGCTTTCCCCTATAGAACAGTATTTCTGTCCTATTTCTATTTAAATAAAACTAAAAGGAAAGATTTTAAGTACCTTGAGTTCAGGTGTTAACTTTTTAAGCAACGAATGTTATTTCGTGGTAAATCTAGAGTTTCTTATCACACTATGCTTGAATGTGAAATAATCAAAGAAATGAGTAAGACACCAAATTTAAGGGTAAACTCGACCAAAAGAATTTCCAAATTTCTAAACGTAAGTGTTTGAATATAATACGGTACTCGCCGCTAAATTTTAAAGTTATAACTAACTGTACATCCTAAAACTATTCAGAAGGTCTCAACTAACTGGTACCTGAGAGGTTGCACCAAAAACAGCTTAAAACTACTTGAAGCCCGATGAGCTACACAAAAACAGCTTAAAACTAACTGAAACCCGATGAGCTACACAAAAACAGCTTAAAACTAACTGAAACCCGATGAGCTACACAAAAACAGCTTGAAACTAACTGAAACCCGATGAGCTACACAAAAACAGCTTAAAAATAATTGATCGCACCCTATTTTCTTCTAAGCCGTTCACTTCGGCGGAGCCCTTCCTCCTCCTCGCCCGCCTTTTTGGCTTCGGGTGGAGTGGAACCCTTGGAATGGCTCCCTTTGAGCTTCCGGGGTCTCCCTGGACCACGACGTCAGATGAGTTGAGTGATCGGGACGCCAAGGGTTGGCGCCGAGGTCCTCCCCTCCTGCGATTCGGAGGTTGCGCTCTGCTCGGTCCACCTCCGGCTCCCGCCGAACCTCCGGTTCCGGTTGAACCTCCTGGTTCAGTTGAACCTCCGGCTCGAGTTGAACCTCTGGTTCCAATTGGATTTCCGGCTCTTGTCGCATTTCCGGTTCCGGTGGAACCTCCTGGTTCAGTTGAACCTCCGGTTCCGGTTGAATCTCCGGCTCGAGTTGGATCTCTGGTTCCAATTGGATTTCCGGCTCTAGTAGGATTTCCGGTTCCGCCAGAACCTGTTGGTTCACTTGAATCTGCCCTACCTGATCTTTGGGGCCTTCCCCGTTTCCTCCGAGGCTGGGCTCCGGTTCTTCCAACTCCGGTATCGTCACTGGTCGGTATTTCCGATCATGTGGAACCGCTGGGAATGACGGGAACCTTTCCCTGCGGTCGATCGGTTCTCGCTCGATGCGCAGCAGAGGGGCTTGATTGATGGCGCGGGGTCTTCTGAAGTGAAGACGGCAAGAGTGGCCCCGACGCCTTCGGAGCTCCTGAACCGTCTCTGGGCGGAACTTGGGAATCTTCTTCCTCATCTTCGTTCCGTGAAAAGGAACATTCGTTAACTAGGCTCGGATTAATCGACCAATAGTGTTTCAAATCTATGATATGAGCCTTTTGAATTATTCCGGACTCATCTTGGATTTCGTGAACTACTGGTGATATTACTTTCACAATCCTAAACGGACCTGCATATTTTGGCGATAACTTTTTCGCAACATAATCTATAGCTGACGATAAAGTATGAGTCCTACGCCACACTATATCACCTATTTGGTAGCGAATATCTCGTCTACGGCGATTATAATACTTCGCCTGACGGTCAGATGCTAAATCCAAGTGATGTGCGACTAGATCTCTGAGGGCCGGTAATCGCTTGATTCTATCTTCCCATTCTTCTACAGGTAATGGAACTATATCGGGAACTCCCACTTCCTGTCGCTTCAACGTTTTTGCCAGTCTAGGCTCTCTGCCAAAATTCATGAGTGCTGGCGACACTCGAGTGGAACTATGTACGGCCGTATTGTACGCAAATCGGAAATCGGGAAGATGTTTATCCCAATTACGATGGTCACCCTGCACGAAGGATGATATCATGGTTTTGAGCACACGATTAACCCTCTCAACCGGATTAGCTTGAGCATGATACGGTGGGGTAGTCGAGTGCCTAATCCCTAATTCCAATGCGGCCTTAGAAATCAACTTGTTCACAAACTCCGTGCCATTATCAGTGAACAGTACTTCAGGGGTTCCCCATCTAAAGACAACAGATTCTTCGAACGATTTCTGGACATTTGCAGCAATTGCCTTTCGAAGGGGCATAACCTCGATCCATTTAGTGAACATATCTTGAAAAACCAGTATATACTAGTAACCAATGCGGCTTGGTGGGAACGGACCCATCATGTCCGCTGCTACCACTGACCAAGGCTGCTCTATCACTCGTTTATCCATCAGGCCTACTGGACCTGCTTGGCCTACCTTCATCTTCTGACAAGTTTGACATGCTCGAACGTATTTTGCAACGCCATTGAACATGCCAGGCCAATAGTAAAGCAGCGAAAGACGCTGAAAGGTTTTATCCACACCTAAGTGGCCAGACGTCGTAGTATCGTGAGCTTCACTTATTGTCTCGTCACGAAGCTCCGAAGGCAGAACCGGCTTCCATGCCTCTAAATCGGATAACAATGGATCGGTAAGGTGGTGTGGGCGGTGACAATACAAACGGTCGCCCTCTAATTTCCAATCTGGAAATTGATATGGCATTTCTTGGACCAATTTCGTTCTTCGGATATACCAAAGATCATCAGTCTCACCGATGGCACATACCACTCCAGAGTCCAGCTCAAACATGCGCGAGAGCGCGTCTGGTACTTGGTGAAGGGCACCCTTTCTGTGTTCAACTTCAAAATCATATTGCAGTAACTTAAGGGCCCATCTACCCAATCTCCCAGTAGGGTCTCTCAAATGATAGAGGCATCGGCGACTGCTATGGTCCGTGATCACTATGAAGTGATAACCCTTCAAATAAGGCCTGAACTTTTCGACTGCCCATACCACCGCTAAGCATTCCTGCTCCGTCGCGGTGTAGTTTTTCTCCGCGCCTTGCATGGATCGACTAGCAAAGGCTATTACGCGTTTCACACCATCTTGGATTTGAGTGAGGACGGCCCCCAAGCCCGTACTACTTGCGTCCGTTTGTGGGCAAAATGGTAAACTGAAATCTGGTCTAGATAACGTGGGAACAGAGATCAATGCGGATTTCAATTCTTGAAAGGCCTTTTCTTGGTCTTCCTCCCACTCAAACCTTCGATTTTTCTTTAATAATCGATGGAGTGGTTCTGCCTTTTGGGAAAAATCCTTTATGAATCTCCTATACCACGAGACCATACCCAGAAATCTTCTAAGCTTGCGCAAAGTAGTCGGTGCCGAGTAAGATGTTATCGGCTCGGTCTTCTCCGGGTCGGGGTGCATTCCTGTCTCATCTACGAGATATCCGAGATATCGGACTCGACTACAACCAAACTCACTTTTGTCGGGATTAACCGTAACCCCGGCATTGATAATCACATTCAAGACTTTCTCCAACCAATAGATGTGTTCTTCAAAGGTTTCACTGACGACAATTATGTCATCCATGTACGCAAATGCATGGGGCTCAAATTCTGGCGTTAACAGTCGGTCCAGCAATCGTTGAAACGTAGCTGGAGCTCCCGATAGCCCGAATGGCATACGGTTGTAATGGTAAAGCCCCTTGCCTGGTATTGGGAAAGCAGTGAATTCCTTACATTCATCGGTGAGAGGGATCTGATGGAATGCCTGACTGAGGTCAATTTTGGAAACGTATCGCGCCGAAGAAAGCTTGTCCAAGATGGAACTGATATTTCTCATTGGGTACGCGTCTTTCTTGGCTACCTCGTTCAATTTCCTGAAATCTATGCAGAGCTTATAGTCGCCATCAGACTTCCTAATCATCACCACAGGGTTACACCATTCGCTTTTGCTAGGGCTTATTATCCCCTCAGCTTCCAGCTTCTGGACGGATTCTGCTAAGGACTCATGAACCTTGGGAGAAAGACGTCGATAAGCTTGCCTGATGGGGAAATGTCCCTGAATGTCAATATGGTGCTTTACTAGTTGTGTAGCAGGAAGCCTGGATGGCATAGGAGGAATTTTTCTTCTAAGAATATCTTCTAGGTATTTAGCCTCAAAAAGCTTTAGTTCCGTTATATCTGCACAGGCTCACGCGATTTCATTCGACAAAGAAATATTAGCATCTTCCGCACGAATTTTTGATATTTCCGAAGGCAGGTTTGCTTTTGGACCTAATATTTGTCCTTCATACGTTCGCCAAACATCATCACCTATTCTCCAAATACGAGGCTTAAATCTAACATCGAAATTGAATAATTCCGAAAAATCGTGACCGAGCAAAACTTCACAATCGAAGGTCGGCGCAAAACGAATCTGCAAAAATTTCCTTATACCTAAAAACTCCAGGGGCAAAATAGCTTGACCAGCAGTTTCCTCGATCTTCCCGTTAGGATACATAATACCTGGACGGGGTTCATCCGCTAAATTCGCAAGTAAACTCGAAAATTTTCCAAAGGCCTGCTTACCTACAAAGGTACAGCACGAGCCTGGGTCAAAGAGTACATACAGTGAGCGACCATCAACGCTGACTGTAATGAAGAGGCGCCGCTCATCAAGTACTTAATTTACGTGATCTAATGAAATCTGAGGGGCCTTAACAACGAAAGGGGAAAGTGGTCGGACCCCATGGTCACTCACCCTTATTCGTTTCCCGGTCTGGGTCCCGAACATCCGCTACAGTTCGATGAGATTTGACCGGGTTTGCCACATACGTAGCAAAATGTAGTTTTAGTTTGAGAGCAAGAACGCCAATTATGTCCCTGCCCTCGGCAATTCCAACAGCAGCCTCGCTCCCCTCTTGAAGTGCCACTAGCGGTTGTGCACAATAAGGGGGCCGGCGCTAGAGGATTTGCTCCTTGCTGGTTAGCACCGACCGCAGCAGTCGCAAGGTTTGAAGCTTCGACGGTCTGAGTAGCCAATGAAGGATAACTGAAATTAGCTGGCAACAGCTGTGCCTGAGGAAAACCTGGATACAAGCCATAGTTGAAATAGGGCGGATATGCACCCATAGTAGGGGGTGTCCCAAATAATTGTGGTACTGAAGGGATTGGAATATTGGGAGGACCCATTACGGCACACGCTTCATTTTGTTCAACGTTGGGAGGATTATTATTTTGGGAATTATTTACTCCTTTTTCTCCAGCATTTTTATTGGGTTTGTTTTGGTTCTTGTCATTTCCCGATTTATTACCCTTTTTTTGTGTTTTTTTCGTCCCTTCGTTCGGTTTGTCCGCGATTGCAGGTTGGTTCTTCGTAGCAGATACCCCTTTTGTCTTTCTTTCTTGATTTCGATAGGCAAATTCGGGTAAAACACTATTTTGGCAGGTGGAGGGGGTAAATATGCCTTACTTATCATTTTGGATGCCTCGAGTCTTTCGCCCGCATTTTCCAACTCTTCAAAGGACTTTAGGAAGGGCTTCCAAATATTTGGGGTGCAAATTATTAATTGCCATCTGCAATTGTTCCCTTTCCGATATTGGAGGATCGTATTGTTGGAAAATCAGGCGAATGTTAAGCAGATAGTCTGCTATAGGCTCGTTTGGACCTTGAGTCCTTTTACGCCCTTCATCCCTGACTCGCATCAGGAAATTGATCCCCCCATACCTACGCCTAAAGGCGACAGCAAATTGCTGCCACGTATCCCATTTTTCGCGATGGAACCTATACCAATGTTGCGCAGGTGGTTTTAATAAGAACGGGAGTGCTCTAAAAAGATCCTCATCCGATAGTGAACTGCCCTTC
>CAKNXH010063550.1:56525-110533 GCA_932178445.1 Andricus quercusramuli | reverse complement strand
AAATAGTTATTAACTAGATTATTTTTAGGCATAAAAAAGTTGGTGACTATCAGAATACTATTGCAATCCCTATCAGTCTCTGTCAGAATTATTTTATTTGAATGATAAAAACTTTTTTTTTTTTAAATTACTTTGTCCTTTAAAATCATGATATATTTCTTCATAAAATAAATTTTGTTAGATTTCTTTTACAACTGAAATAAAATTGTAAAAAATAAATATTGTAATGTTGAGATAAGTATTTTAAAACATTAAAGGTTTTGTAAAGTTTTAGTATATTAAGAAAGTATATGAGGTCAAGTTAATAACTTTTCGGCTTTTTCTCCTAAAATCAGCAAAATTGTAATTAGAGTCTAAAATAGCTTGAAAAGAAAGGTAATTATCAGAGAAAGATTTTAAAATTATTTTTTCTTTCCAGCTGAAAATTAAAATATACCCTTTCTGGTCGAAAAATTATTTTTTCCAGTTGATAAATGCAACTATCTGGTTGTAAATTCATGTATTTTGTGGAAACTTGTCTTTTTTGGTTAAAATTCATTTCTTGTATGCAAACTGAATTCATTTGTTGAAAAATGACTTTACTTTTGTTCACAATTAATTTTTTGAAAAGATAATGTAACTATGCCATTTTGGTTGAAAATTAGTTTTTTTCAATTAAAAATTCGTCTTTTTGATTGAAAATTCATCTTTTCGGTGGAAAAATCAATTTTTTGGTTAAAATTTTAAATATTTTTTTAAACTTCGTTCTTTTTTTAATCATTTTTGTTTTCAATAAAAATGTTACCATGGCATTCTTGGTTGAAAATTCACATATTTGATGGAAAATTCCTTTTTTTTTGTTGGTTGCAAATTAATTTCGTTGGAATTTCGTCTTTTTTTAGAAAACTATTTGCCTGAAAATTCCTTTCCTTGGTTGAACATTCATTGTTTTCCATTCAATTTGTTTGGTTAAAATATAAATATTTTGCTAAAACTTCGTTCTTTTATCACCTTTTTTACCGAAAATGTAACGATTCCATTTTTGGTTAAAAACTTATCTTTTTTAATTGCAAATTCAACTATGTGGTTAAAAATTCCTTTTTTGGTAGAATATTACTCTTGTTGTTTGTGCATTCATTTCTTTGTTCAAAAATTTAACTATTCAGCTGTCGATTCGATCGTTTTTTTGTTTTGTTCAAATTTAATTTTTTGAATTGAAAATTTAACTGTTCCATTTTTGGTTGAAAATTTATATTTTGTAGTTGAAAATTCATTTATTTTTTTGAAAATTAAACTATTTGGTCGAAAATTAAATTTTTTGTCTGAGAACGTGACTATATTCCATTTTTGGTTGAATACTTATTTTTTTTAAGTTTAAATATTCATTTTTAAAGTCGAAAATTTTACAATTTTATTGAAAATTTGTTCTTTATTTGAAAATTTGTCTTTTTTAGTTGAAAATTCATCTTTTTAGTAGTAGAAAATTATTCTTGTTTGAAAATTCATCTATTTTGGTTAAAAATTCTTTTTTTTTTTGGTTGATAATTTAACTATTTCGTTGAAAATTTGTTGCTTTTTTTTGCTCGAAAGTTGAATTTTCTCAGTTTAAAATGCATGTTCTTTGTTATTAAATTATTCTTCCTGTTTAAAAATTCGTCTATTTTAATTAAGAATTCATTAATTTATTTGAAAATGCATGTAAATTTATTTTTTAAACTGATGATGTAACCGTTTTTCGTCGATAATTTATCTATTTTGTTTTTTTAAATATTTTTAAGTATTCCTGTTTTCGGTAGAAAATTATTGGTTTGAAAATTAAATTATTTGTTTGCAAATTCAATGTTTTTCTTTAATTTAATTTGCTTTAATTTAAACGCTTTAATTTAAATATTTTGTTAAAATTTTGTTTTTTTGGGGGTAATAATTATTTATTTTAATGAAAATATAAGTATTCCATGTTTGGTTGAAACTTTATCTTTTTTGTTGAAAATTCAACTACGTGGTGGAAAATTCATCTTTTTTGGAAGAATATTAGTATTTTTGTTGATAAATCCATTTCTTTGATTGAAAATTTCACTATTTTATTGTAAATTCGATTGCTTTTTTTTATTCAAAATTAATTTTTCGCACCGAAAAGTAACTGTTCCATTTTTGGTTAAAAATTTATATCTTCCAGTTAAAAGTTCATTTCCTCCTTTGAAAATTAAACTATTTTGTCGGAAATTATATTTTTTATTTCATTGCAACTATTTCATTTTTGGTTGAATACTTATTGCTTTATCTTAAAATTCGTTGCAAAAGTTGAAAATTGAACATGCCCATGGTAAGACTTCTTTGATCTTCATCCCAACATCGGTACATGCACCGCTGATGATAATGTAGAAACCGTAAGGTAAACAGCAAGCAGTACCACGGGTGGATAGAGACTCAATGAAACATAATGAATTACTAGACTATTACGTGCACGCGCAAGCGCACGCTGACTTTTGTGTTCATGTTTCTCCTTCACTCAGTTTTCAAATCACTATTTATTCCTTCAAATTCCTTGACCAATCAAATTTTCGATTTTATAATACAAAAAGTTCTGAAGAATTATTTTCATTGAATCATTGAAGTAATTTTTACTTCATATTTTTCTGAAAAATTGAATTATTAATAGCCCTTTAAACTATTTCAGAGAGAATTAAAATATATGTGCATTAGTAGGGCTAGGCGACTGCTGGACCACTTGTGAACAGATGGCGCCACCGTCGCTAGTTACCGACACCAACAGGTGGCCCCACCGACTAAGGGAGTGTACTGTTCCGTGCTAAGTTACCAACACCAACGGATGACGCCCCCGACAAAGGGTGGGTTCAGTTCCGTGCTATATCACCTGCAGTCGGTAAAAAAGTGAGGTTGGTAACGGTGATTCCTGCTAAGTTAACATTATAAGGTTCTGTTCTCCGCTAAGTGACCATTGATGGGTAAAGCAGTTTATTACCATCAGTCGGTAAAACAGGTAAGTCGGTAATTTTTATATTATCATTTTAACATCGGTCGTTAAGGTAGGGAGCCACATTACCGTCAGCCAGTAAAACAGGGAGGTCGGTAGCTTTTTATATGGTCATTTTACAATCGGTAGATAAGGTAGGGAGCTACATTACCATCAGACGGTGAAACAGCTAGACCGATAATTTTTTATATTATCATTTTACCAACATTTTTTTAATAGTCCAATAAAGGACCCCACACCAAATGTACAGAAAAAGCCTTATGATAAAAAATTCTAGAAAAAAATTTTTCTTGTATTTTCGAACCTGCAAACTAAAAATTCGAAAGAAAAATGTCAGAAAGATGGACAGTTTTCAGACAAACACTTGTCCAAAATTTCGATTTTGACCTGTATTTTAATAGAAAAATGTTTATTTTAGCAAAATGTTTTCTTTCCTCAAAAACGCTGTGATAGATTTGACTAAAACTTTTATATTTTGACGATCAGGCGTACCGAATCTAAAGATTCATACCCACGAACGAGAATGATTAACGATTCTTTGGGTATACAGCATGTTTCTGGGGGTGTTTTTGTAAACTAAACATCCAAGTAACATATTATGAGGTTATTTTTGCTGATTGGTTAAGTTTAATATTTTTTATTGAGACTTGGACTCCGAATGAGTCCAAGAGATGCCTGAAGGGCGCCAGGTATTTTTCGGTAATCAAAACTACCAAAATAATTCTTAAGTTTCCAATTACGCTTGGTGTGCCCGATAACTCCAGTAGAGTGGCGGAGTAAGGGGATGACGCAGTGAGAGGTTAAATAAGAATAATCAGCATGTCAATTATTGAAATACCATAATCTAATGACCTCTCAGAATTTTACGCCACGAGCGGGGGTGCCGGATGCCCAAAACTATAGCACAATTATATACATTTCAAGTATGAGCGCGAGTAAGAAACAAGAGAAAAATATGACCTTGCCCGGGGTCAGCAACTAACGAAATTCAACGGCGTGTGTCCACCAATTCGACACACGACGTTGAACGCGACAAGTCAACCTTTACAGGAGAGAATTAAAACGGGAACCCACCTGGCAGCGTCCGTCCTCCTCGTGATCGTCCTCTCATTTTGTTCCAAATTGTTTTTGTGTTTCCTCGTTTTTGTTTTAATCAGAATCCAGTTTTAATTTGCCACAAGGTACTCTCTGTCGGACCTTGGAATTACGAATGAATATTTCAAGAGTGGCGTCCCCGTTCGTTCCCCACGCCACGTGGTGGCGCAGAGTCCATCTGCGTTATTTGCCACGCAAGCCTTCCTGGCCTGCCGCTAGTCGATGGTCCAGGGGTGGGGCTGCCTTGGGTCAGCACGCAGATTCTCCATGGCCGCTTGCTCCTAATTTCCGAGCGCCCTTGCACGTATGGGATTACCGTCCACTACGCATGCGCCAAGAAACTCTCCTCTTCTTGGTCCTTGGCGACAGCAGACATCCGCTGCAGCCAACCTCGTAGAATCTGACAGTTGTTGTTTTGTTGTGTGGGTTGTGGTTGATCCACCCTTCCACCGGAGTTTAATATGAAATAACAAAAGAAGTACCAGAGAAATTAGAATAAAATAAGAAGAATAAAATACTTGGAACCCCTTGGTCTGACAATTTGTGGTTCCGGTCGGATGACCTAACCGTCCCTAGTTTTTGACAGGTGATGACTTATTCATTCATTTTTTTCTTTTAAACTGGTTGAATTTTCTATAAAAGTCAAGGTGAGTTTATTCAGAATACTAATAATAATATCAAATTAATTATGACTTCAACAATCTTTAAAATTTTATATGATTTTTAAGATCCCAACAAAACTAGAATTCTTTGAAATATTAGCCGTGGAACTCTTATATTCACGGCTAGTATAGTACTCTTCGCAGACAGTCCCTGGGTTTGATCCGTGATTCCAAACTCATCTCCCCAGTAAAATGATTTTTCACTCTAAATATTATGGATTTTAGATATATTTGTGCGGGGTACAAAGTACCCCGTCACAATATGTAAATCATAATTTCTTAGTAACTAAAATCAATAGAGATTTTTATTCAACTGCTACAGTATGAAACGACTTTCCAATAAGTGGAGTAAGCGTATATAGCAAGAATATGTTTAGACCTAATTTCAGGGGATGTTTTACCATCCCTTGAACAATGAGTCTGAAGTTCCTAACGCATTAATCAATAACGAAAAATAATTTTATTTTTAAATGCATGAAAGCTGCTTGTTTATGACAGAAAATAGTCGCGTACAAACCTGAAAACTTCTTGAAGCACTTCCAACCCCTCATCAGATATGAAACTCACCCGAACTACCCCTAAATATTTTTAGAATTCAACAAAACCAACCTAATTCAAAAACCCGCCCAGGATTTTCCTGAAAATGTTTTCAGTTGATGCCAAAGAGGCAAAGAAATGTTTCAAAACCTCAGCACATACAGAACTCACCCCAGTCACCCCTAAATATTTTTCAAATTCAATGTAATCACCCTAATCCCAAAGTACGCCAGGTTTTTTCTGACAATGTTTTCAGTTGATGCCGAAGGGGCAAAAAAATGTCACAACCCCTCAGAACATGTAGAACTCACCCCAGTCACCCCTAAATATATGTAAAATTCAATATAAACAGCCCAATTCTAAAATAAGCCAGAATTTTGATGATAATTTTTTCAATTGATGCATATTATGCAATACTATAAAGCAGATTAATTTCATGAGCTGATCATATATAAACGTGTGTGTGTATATGTACCTATGAGTTATGTATAAATTTTCATTCTCATAAGTGACTTGAAGATTAAGGCAGAAAATAACCAAAGGTTATTCACACCGTACTTTTCCTAACACGTTAAAATTGATAACAAAAAATGAAAGTCAATTGCACTTATATTAAAGCGATATTAGCGGTAGTAATAATTGAAATATAGATACGCTGATAATATGTAAGAAAATAAATAATAGTAACTGAAACCAACCTGTACAAACCTGCTCTAACTGGTTTTAACCTATAAGATTAAGTTTTAAGACTATTTTTACACGAAAAAGTTTTAATGTTGTTCTAACCTTTACCAATAACTTATAAAAATATTTTTACATGGGAAATTCAAATATTCATAAACTCGGACTGGTACCAAGCTGAAAAAACCTGCTGTAACTTGTACGAAACTGTACCAATAAGTTGCAACAGTACTTTTATGTGGGAAATTAAAATATTCATAAACACGAACTTGCACCAACATCTGCAAACCCGTTGTATCAGGATTATTGTTGCATTAGGGTCATTTTATTGAATTTTAAAAATATTTAGGGGTGATTAGGGTGAGTTTTATATGTGCTGAGGTTTTGAAACATTTTTTTGCCCCTTTGGCATCAACTGAAAACATTTTCAGAAAAATCCTGATGTACTTTGAAATTACGGTGATTTCATTGAACTTTTAAAATATTCGGGGGTGGCTGGGGTGAGTTCTACATATACTGAAGGGTTGAGACTTCATGTGTGCCCCTTTGGCATCAATTGAAATTATTATCCGGAAAAACTGGGCGGACTTTTGAATTAGGTTCGTTTTGTTGAATTTCAAAAATATTTAGGGGTAGCTTGGGTAAGTTTTATATCTGATGAGGCGTTGAAGGTGCTTTAAGAGGTTTTTAGAGTTGTACGCGACTATTTTCTGTCATTAAATAGCAGCTTTCATGCATTAAAAAAAAAATATTTTTCGTTATTGATTAATGCGTTAGGAACTTCAGGCTCATTGTTTAAGGGATTGTGAAACATCCCCTAAAATTGGGTCAAAACATATTCTTGCTATATACGCTTACTCCACTTATTGGAAAGCGGTGGAGGTGCGGCAAAGAGGACCATAGGGCTGCGGCGTGCGAAAGTACGCCACAGTGCTACCTCTGCGCCGCTAATGAAGAGAAACCCCGGACCGATCATCTGCCGGGGACAATGCGGTGTGCGTCGTTCAGGGAGGCCGCCTCTGCGAAAAAGCCGGCTGAACGACGCAAATAGCTGATTAAACCCAACCAAGATGCCGAAGGCTGACGAGACCGGGTTACGGTACCACCACAGCACTGAGGATGATGCGTGCCTCTTGGTTGGGTTATAAGCGTTGAAATGCCAAGCTGGCTGCAATAGATGGCAGTTGAAGCTCGACTAAGTGGCCTTACCCCCATGTTCCTGGAGTAATGCAAAAGCGGATTCCGGGAACATGGGTTGGCGGGAAGAGGAGGTGAGTTTAGTGGGTATTACCGTTTTTAGGTCGAGTCCCACACTCAGTGCGTAAATGCATTCTCACCTCCTCTAGATAAAAAAAAAACTTATTGGAATGTCGTTTCATACTGTAGCAGTTGAATAAAAATCTCTTTTGATTTTGGTTACTAAGAAATTATGATTTACATATGTTACTTGGATGTTTAGGGTACAAAAACACCCCCAAAAACATGCTATATACCCAAAGAATCGTTAAGCTTTCTACTTCGTGGGTATGAATCTTTTGATTCGGTACGCCTGATCGTCAAAATATTAAAGTTTTAGTCAAATCTATCATAGCCTTTTTGAGAAAAAAACCATTTTGCTAAAATAAGCATTTTTCCAGCAAAATACATGTAAAAATCGAAACTTTGGACAAATGTCTGTCTAAAAACTGTGCATCTTTCTGACATGTTTTTTTCAAATGTTTAGTTTGCAGGTTCGTAAATACAAGAACAAATTTTTTCAGAATCTTTTATCATAAGGCTTTTTTCTGCACATTTGGTGCGGGTCCTTTATTTGTCAACTTTTCACGATTATCAGTAGGTTCAACATTTTCTTCTATCATTGTTTTATCATGCTCCTGATCACCATCATCACTATCACCATCAGCAGTCATGAAAGAAAGATTATCATTTTCTTCGCCATTTTCTTCTTCTTCGTCTTCATCCTCCTTTTCATCTTTTTCAATTTTATTTTTCATTAATTCATTTTGTTTGATTGATTTATCTGATATATCTACTAGCTTTTGTATCGGTGTGACTATAGGTTCAAAAGTCTCTCTCAAAATACTTTCGGTAGCTTCTTTACCCAACCTGAACGTACAATGTTTATGTCGAATTTCATCACTAGCTTTTGCTATTTGACTCAGCATATCTCTTTCCTTTCGAAACATGTTGATGCGTTGGTGTCTCAGACTACACTGACCTAGTCACAATCAAGGAGTCTTATTTTTAGGAGAAGGATGAGTATGGAGAGGAGGAGGGTAATGATGATGATAATGAGGAGGAGGAAGAGGGGGAAGAGGAGGAGGAGGAGGGTAATGATGATGATAATGAGGAGGATGAGAAGGATGAGAAGGAGGATGAGGAGGAGGATAATGAGGAGGATCAGGAGTGGGAGGGGGAGGAGGAGAAAGATGGTGATAATGATGAGGAGCTATCCCATCTTGAACGTTGTATATTGTTTCATACGGATCCAAACGATCTTGTGCATGAGCTGCAATTTTTTATTAATAGTCGCCATTAACTACAAAGCCCTGTATGTGAAGGAATTATTAAGAAATTGCGTCAAAACCATGTAATATATTAGTGAATACTTTTGTAAATCTAGTCCAAGATTTTTTTTATAATGAATGTGATCTATTAAAACTAGTTTAAGGTTGTTGACGAATAAAAATTTATATTAAGCTAATGAAACTATGTGCATTTATTCGTAATTCCATATCCTGTTCGAATAAGTCAATAAATAAATTAGTTTATTATTTAATCGTTCAAGTTGTTAATTATTTGTATCTGAAATTGTTTTTTTTCTTAGTTTAATTATTTTTCACCTAAATTCATTACTTTTATTTTGGTTTAATTATTTTAAACTTAATTTAATTAGTTTTATCTTGGTTTAATTAGCTTCAGCTTAATTTAATTATTTTTATCTTAGTTTCATTAGTTGAAAGTTTTCAGTAACCCTAATTAATAACTTCCGACTATGGTAGAAACTTCATACTGCGCATGCACAAATGATCATGCACTGAGCTATAAAACTGATGCGTGAACCACAGGCTTTGCCAGTTACGCATAATTCTCGACTTTTCAATATATAATACGTTGAAAACTGAGTTAAGTACCTTCTAAGATGGCGGACATGTACCAAACCTGACTATTCTTGTTCAAATTGAGTTTTTTTTTATGTATTAATTCCCTCAAAATAGGCCTAGGTTCTGAGCGCGCGAAATTCAAATTGATAAAATGTAGGTTGATCCAAGCTACAGTATCAGATTGCGCATGCGCAGAGTACTCAAATTATGGTTCGAGCACCATCGGACCCTCTCTGTTCAACTCATTCGATAGAAAGAGAGACGTGTGGAAACCCCTTTTTCGATTTCTCATGTATCTCGTTGTCTATCTCACATGGTAGAAAGAGAAGTCCGATTGACTGCAAGCTACAGTATCCTAGTAATTCAAAAATGTTGAATACAATGTGGAAATTAAAAAGAATAGATCAATAAAATTGTAATGTTTAACCAATGTTTTTCATATTTGTTAATTAGTTTGAGTTATTATAAGTATGAATTGTCGTTCAAATATCATCGAATTCTCATGCGTCTTGTTGCCTTATCTCACACTGATTCGCCAATTGATGAATTGAAGCGCGGGAAATTTAAATTAATGAAATGTAGGCTACTTGAAACAGTGCAGGTAATCTCAACGCGATACTTGTAGAAATATGGGTAAACCAACGCATCTTTTGTATACAAGGTAGATGCATGGCACTTGTAGAAACAGAGGAACACAAGCAGACATTGAGGGAATAACAGCGCGCGCAGGACGCACTGGGGCGACATACAGTATGTCGGTAAGGTACGGGCAGACTGAGAATCAATTCAACGGCCGGTAAACCCATTGCCGACTGTTGATACATTGATATTAGTGCTGACAGAAAGTACTGAGTAACGTCATCAGTTATTTACATCGATTAGTACGGTGGACTCTTGATATAGCAACTGAGGCTCCATCTGTGGCGGGAGATGTGTATTATCGACGATCCCTGTTATACTGACCTATGGTAAAATGATAATATAAAAAGTTAACAACCTCCCTGTTTTACCGACTGATGGTAATGTGACTCCCTCCCTTACCAACCGATGGTAAAATGTCAAATGAGAAGTTACCGATCTCCATGTTTTACCGACTGATGGTAATGTGGCGCCCTACCCTACCGACCTATGTTAAAATGATAATATAAAAATTACCGACTTACCTGTTTTAGCGACTGATGGTACTACACTATTTTACCCATCAATGGTCACTTAGCACAGAACAGAACCTTACAATGTTAACTTAGCAGGAATCGCCGTTACGAACCTCACTGTTGCACCGACTGGAGGTAACTTAGCACGGAACTGAACGCACCCTTTGTCGGTGGCACCATCTGTTGGTGTCGGTAAGAAGGCAACCAACCAAATCCCCTTCCTTCTCTTTTTTATTTCTTTCGTATTTTTTATTTTTGTTATCAAATCACAATAAAAAAAGATGCAAAGCATTTGCCAACGTTTCGGTGCTCACACAGCACCCTTATCAAGACAAGACAATGAAAACAGGTGGGAACAGCGACCAAGCGACGACGCTATCCGTTCGATACCTGAGATCTGAATGTGGGTCAATAGGCCAATCCGTCAAAACAAACAAGAAATAAGAGAAAGTCAAGACTCATGAAAACTAAATGTAATTAATCAAATTTGAATAAATTTTGTTTAATCTATCTAAATCAGTTTTTAAATTAATAGAGGACTTGTTTTGTTTTTTAATATAAAGCATTTCAATCAATTCTCTCTTTCTCTCATTACTTTCACTATGTAAGATTATCGCAGTCAAACTCATGGTCAACATCAACAAACCCTCTCGTATGTCTAGCAAGAACACTTTTATAACAACGTCCTAAACGAACATCACTTTTGTACTCCTCCACCCTAGTATTAACCCTCCGTTGGTACGGTGTGGGTCGGATCCGACCCGAGCGTTGGTGTATCTATTCCCCTTGCCCCGCACCACTTCAAAAGGGTCTCTAATGGCAAGATACCCTACCGGTCAGTACCCAGGAAGGTGTCAAGGCCGTCGCAGCTGCATGGTATGTGCTCTTTTCTTCCCTAATCTCTGTTTTTCTGTTGGATCTGTAGTTTGGGGTCGCATCCGACCCGACCGTACCAATAATGTTACCAATTTTACTAAGTACAACTTCATTATATTTGCAGTTCTGACTTCAAAATGGCTTTAAATCCAGGGTATAGTAAACCTGAGGAGATATTGGAGGAATTACTAATTCAGCAGGACAGGGATTCTGACGATGAAGAGGAGAGAGTCCTTGCTTTTGAGGAAGTTGTCTCTGAATCGGAGGACGAAATTTTAGTGAATAGTGATTCTGAAAGTGACATTGTTGACTGTGATGTGACATGTGAAGATTTGGGTAGTGAAGAACAAAGTGAAAGTGAAAGTGGCCTAGGTAGAAATTTCGAGTTGGGGAAAGACAATGAAACAGTATGGACTAACACACCATTGCGCTCGAAGTTCTCAAGAACGCCTCGTTCTAATTTAGTTATACACCTGCCCGGGCCTAAAGGGGATGCACTTGGAATGACGGACGAAGAAAAGTTATTCTCTCTCTTCATAACTGATGAAATGGTCCAAAAATTCGTTTGTCACACCAACACTGAGATAGAGATCTCTAAGCTCAAATATACTGACACTTCCTATTCTTTCCTAAATTCTACAGACGTGCCTGAGATGAAAGCCTTCATAGGTCTTTTGTTCATGAGTGGTGTTTTGAAAAAATCCGGTTTAAGCCTGGATGATATATTTTCTGAAGCCTACGGACCACCCATCTTTCGTTGTGCTATGTCCCAGAAGAGATTTTCCTTTCTTCTTCAAAATTTGAGATTCGACGATAAGACTACGAGAGATTTGAGGAAGGCTGATGATAAATTCGCTGCTTTTCGAGAGATATGGGATACTTTTATTGGGAACTGTACGAAGTATTATACCCCTTCAGAGTACTTGACTGTGGATGAGACACTGTTAAGTTTCCGAGGTCGTTGCCCTTTTAAAATGTACATTCCTTCAAAGCCAGATAAGTATGGTATGAAAATAATTTCTTTGTGTGATGCCAGGACTTTTTACTTTGTGTCAGGTATCCCGTATATAGGCAAAGAAGGCACGCAAAAAAAAGGTGACTTACTAAAACCGACTCAGTACGTTCTGAGGCTCACAGAATCAGTTAAAGGGAGTAATAGAAATGTTACTACCGATAATTGGTTCACTTCATTTGAGTTAGCAGAGGAACTATCCAAAAAAAAACTTACGTTAGTTGGCACCCTACGTAAAAATAAGCGGGAGATACCACCTTCTATGCTGTCAGTGGCCCCAATCGGATCATCAAAGTTCATATACCAAGATAATAAAATGATGATTTCATTCTGTCCAAAGAAGAAGAAGAAGGTAGTTTTATTGTCGTCCATGCACCATGAAGGTATTATAAATAATATAACGAACAAGCCGGAAATAGTTGAGTTTTATAATCTCACCAAAGGTGGGGTTGACGTCCTGGACAAACTTTGTCATGATAAAACCACGAAGAGATTAACAAGAAGGTGGCCACTCAGATACTTCTTCGGGATCCTCGATATTGCTGCTGTAAATAGTTATGTTCTATTCAAATGGAACACAAAATTAGATTCCTTTTCTTCAAAAGCTCGGACTACGTTCTTAAAGAATTTGGCATTGAGTTTGACTAAACCCGTGATGGAACGAAGACTAAAAAATCAACGCATTTCTAGGACTCTTCGTCAGACAATTGCCAAGCTCTTGGGGAAAGAAGAGGAGTTACAAACAAACACCCCAGCGAACCAGAACCTCCCGAAAAAACGAAGAAGGTGTTACCTTTGTGACCCCTCAAAGGACAGAAAGGGGAGCGAGTTTTGTGCCAAATGCAATGCATGCGTGTGTGGTGAGCACAAAACAGTATTGTGTGCTAAGTGTTTGGTTGATGACCCTAGTGATTTTGAAGAATGATTATCTGTTTTACTATTTTTAGCACAGTTTGTTCTATTCCTTTTGTGTATTTGGTATGTAGCACTTTTTCGCATATCTACATTTTTGTATACATATATTGTTCATATTAAGTTCCTAAAGTTCTTTCAATAGTCCTCTAATTAATTAATGATAAAAAATTGATTAGTTAATAAAAATTATGATTTATTAAAATGATTATTTTGAAATTTTTGGCCTAAAACCTCTTTAATAGTAAGTCGGGTCGGATCCGACCCCACCGTACCTTATATTTCGTCCCAAACCACCGTACCACCGGAGGGTTAAGAAGTCTTCCAGTCTGTCCCACGTAAGTCATCTTACAGATCTTGCAAGTGATCTTGTAAACCACACCAACCTTTTCAAATTTATTCAAAGGATCTTTACCAAAAGTTATTATTGAATCCATTTTAAATCGTATACGGAAAAAAGTATGAATATTACATTTGTTTAACATGAATTGAATAGTTTGAGAAATTTGACCGAAAAAAGGAAGAACAAAAGTATTAAAAGAACTATATTCTCTCGGTTCCTTCTGATTATCTGTAGCTGAAATCTAACTTCGTTTGTTTCTGATTTGTTGAATTCTAATTGTGATTTGTGGCTCAACTAACTTTTTTGGGCAATGATTCAGAAAAAGGATGTTCCTAACAATATTCAAATTCTCTTTGTGAAATGAAAACTGCTGAAAGCTACAAAATCCGCCTGTAACTTTGCTAGAGGAACACACAACAAGGTGTCATCAACATACCGATAGTAAAAAGGCAAAACGAAATTCAGCTTCTTGAAAGCAAAAACTTCCAAATCTTCCATAACCATTTCTGCCAAAATCGGAGAAATGACTGAACCTATGGGAGTACCAAACTTTTGCCTATAAAAAGATCTATTAAATTTAAAATAAGTTGAATTCATAATGAAAACTATTCCTTCAATAGAATCTTTTTGACTTAATGGAGTACGTGTTCTTATATTGTCCCATCTACTTAAAATTCCTTGTTTAACTACTTCGAAGGGTATATTTGGGAACATTGCAACAACATCCAAAGAAATCATTACATGGTCATCAGGGACAGTTTTTTGAATAATATTTTTTTGAAATTCCCAGTTATTTTTAATATTGCATTTAGAAGTTGTAATTGAGTCTTTAAGTATCAAATTAAAGTTTTGTTCTAAAAATTTCGTTGGAGTGTTAATAGTTGAAACAACAATTCTCAAAGGATAGCCCTCCTTATGAATCTTTCTCAAACCATAACATCTTGCAAGAACTGCGTCCCCAGTATTTATATCAGTCCATCTTATATCCTTTCCCACAAGTCCTTTCTTTCTTCAATTGTCCAGCATCTTGAAAGTGTCTCTTCTTAATTGTTTTAACGGATTTTCACTCAATATTCAAAGTTATCACGATTGGAAAGTAAATCCTCCGTATCCCTAATACAATCTGATTTCTTCATACAAACTGCAATATTACCTTTATCAGCATCCAGGCAAATTATATCAGGGTTGTTCTTGAGGGAATCTTTTGTTACCTTGAAACCTTCAAAAATTTTACGATCAATACTACGAATGTGCAAACAATTTTAATCAACAAAACTCTTTAACAAATGTAAAACCTTGTTGCGGAAATCTTGTTGATCCAATATTGGAACTTTGTGTATAACTGATTCAACATCTTTGACTATTTCCATCATTTGTTGCGATTTCCATTTTATCACATGGTTACTAAAACCTTTAGCTAATCTGAGAATATCTGTAACTGAATCAGGAATTTGAATATTTGCTAAATTTACAAACCAAGGATCTTTATCTTCTTCTTCAACAATTTTGTATAAATTCAAATTTTGCTCTTGAATATTAGTTTTTAATATTAGTTATTCAATCAAAATAGAAAGTTTGTTCTCATGCTTTTTATCATTGTTTGAAAATCGTTGATTAAGGAAAATCTGATGTTTCAGAAGATGAATGATGTTAGCTTGTGGTAAACATAATTCTAATTCACTTTAAATTTTTGAGATTTTTACTTTTAGAAAATTAACATGATTTAAAATATCCTTGATCAGTAAATTCAGCATTGAGAGTTTGAATTTCTTTAACTTATGTTCGAATTGTCTATTGCAAAAATGACTGTGAAAAACAAAATCTCTAAATTTGTTAACCAAGAAAAATATCTTTTTCGGCAAAACATAATTTCTTCGACATTCAATCAAAAACCCTTTTTCAAGGATACTGCCTCTTAATTTTTGGTTGATATCACACCATAATTTAACCTTTCTGAAGGCTTCAGGCCCATATGCAACTTTGATCTGATTAAAAAACATAATATTCAAAGGAAAAAATGCCCGGGTAGAAATGACCTCCAATCCAAGTCAGCTAAATTGAAATTCAAGAATTCTGAATCAGACTAAAATCAAATTCAAAATCTCATTTAACGTCCAATTATCAAGTCAATATATAGAATTCCTGAAAATAAAACAAGAATTCAACAATAAAATTTGAACAACCACCACAAAATGCTCCCATTGCTAAAAAAAAATTCCTAAAAAGCAGAATAAAAAATTTTTTGTTTCTTCGGACACAAATAAAAAAGAGGAAAGAAAAATGAGAAAGGAAACCAACCCAATCCCCTTCCTTCTCTTTTTTATTTCTTTCGTCTTTTTTGTTCTTATTATTATCAAATCACAATAAAAAAAATGCAAAGCATTCACCAACGTTTCGGTGCTCACACAACACCATTATCAAGGCA
Organism: Andricus quercusramuli; assembly: GCA_932178445.1. NCBI lineage: Eukaryota > Metazoa > Arthropoda > Insecta > Hymenoptera > Cynipidae > Andricus > Andricus quercusramuli. The sequence goes on along the minus strand of CAKNXH010063550.1, from coordinate 94,758 downwards.
AGAAAATGAAAACAGGTGGGAACAGCGACCAAGCGGCGACGCTATCTGTTTGATACCTGAGATCTGAAAGTGGGTCACTAGGCCAATCCGTCACAACAAAGAAGAAATAAGAGAAAGTCAAGACTCATGAAAACTAAATGTAATTAATCAAACTTGAATAACTTTTAATTAGAAGATGTTAATATTGTTGGTATACAGGTCCAAAAATTTTTATTCGAAACCTCAACGTTTCGCCCTTCGACGAAGGGCCTCCTCAGTCGTATAAATATGTATCGCCATCTTAATGAATCATGTCAATATAAAGAAAAAATTTCGGAGTAAAGTAAGGTCCTGGAGCAAGTCATTTTATCCGACTTTTTGTTTAAAATTATAAAAAATTTGTCTAAAAACTGATGCAGTAGATGTTAAAAAATATAAAAAACAAAAATGAAACGACTTGCATACTGTTTTGGCATTATCAGGATGTTAATATAAAAATATTGGTGGGCCATCACATTATCCTTTAGCCAAGCAAAAGCCCTTCGTCGAAGAGCGAAACGTTGAGGTTTCTAATAGAAATTTTTGGACCAGTATACCAACAATATTAACATCTTCTAATCAATTTTATCACCTGGTCGACACCAAATAACATCATCTAATTGAATAACTTTTGGTTTAATCTATCTATATCAGTTTTTAAATTAATAGAGGACTTATTTTATTTTTTAATACAAAGCAATCCCATGAATCTTTCTCTCATTACTTTCACTATGTAAAATTTCAACATTATCCCAGTCAAACTCATGGTCAACATCAACAAACCCTCTCGTATGTCTAGCAAGAACACTCTTATAACAACGTTCTGAACGAACATCACTTTTGTTTAATCTTGGAATTAGACAGGAAATGGAAGACTCTACAACCTATTTTTAAAAGATGAGTTTCGATTTTATACCACATTATATTGATTTTTGCTAAAATACAATTTTCAGATACTTCAAGGTCTCCTTGTCGGATTTAAAGAAATCATACCAGGACTTTCATTCGTAGTAGAAATACACTCAATTCGTAGGAATTTTAAACTGATTTCAATGGTTTCAAAGTAATTTCATTTTTCAAAGATTACTGTAATGCTTTCTACCGAATTTTATAATAATATTTTTATTCATTTTCAAAAATTTGTTCACAATAAATCCAGGACTGCGCATTATTTCCAGATTTTTTTCTCATTCTTACGCATCCGAAAGTATCTACAAAATCTTAAAACACTCAATATCTCCAACGGTCAAATTTGAAAAAGAAAAAAAATGAAACGCAATTGTAATTGGACTCTTTCCCTGCAGCACTTTGTCCACAGATATCAGGCGGTCTCTAGTGCCCTCAGAAGTCAGTCATTTATTTGAAAATAGGGAAAGAACTAACTACAAGATTTAAAGTTTTAAAATTTTGATTGTTTTTCTATAAATTCATGTGCAGATTTATTCAATAAAAGATTTCATAACCACGTAACCAAAGTGAAACTTGGAATTAGACAGGAAATGAAAGACTCTACAACCTGTTTTTAAAAGATGAGTTTCTATTTTATACCAAATTATATTAATTTTTGCTATAATACAATTTTTTCTCATGTTTTGATGGGGGAGGGGGAGGGGGGGGGGGGGTATTTTTTATTTTATTCGTAGTAGCACTACACTCAATTGGTAGGAATTTTAAACTGATTTCAATAGTTTCAAAGGAATTTCATTTTTCAAGGATTACTGTAATGCTTTCTACTGAATTTTATAATAATATTTTTATTCATTTTTCAAAAATTGGTTTGAATAAATCCAGGAATGTGCAGTATTTCCAGATTTTTTTTTCATTTTTACGCATCCGAAATTATTTACAAAATCTTAAAACACTCAATATCTCCAACGGTCAAACTTAAAAAATAAAAATAATAAAAGGCAATTGTAATTGGACTCTTTTCATGCAGCCCTTTGTCCACAAACATCAGTCGGTCTCTAGTGCCTTCAGAGGTCAGTCGTTTATTTGAAAATAGGCCATCAGTTGACAAATCGCGTGCTAGTTCTATGTGTCCCGCTTTAGTTGTAAAACACAGAAAAATGCACATATATACCTTGATTTTAATGCGAATACGCTGTCTATCTATGAGGTAATAAGGTCCGGCATATTCGACTCCTGATATGTAGAACGGTTGCTCTGGAGTGACTCTAGAAGATGGTAAATTTGCCATAATGTAATCCGTCCCTATCGGTTTGGCCTTGAAACACTTGACGCATTTCCGTAGTATCCCTTTTATCGCGATTTTCCATGCTCTTGGCCAATATTGAGTCCTCAAAGATGCTATAACAGTTTGGCATCCTGCGTGCAATAAAAGCACGTGTTCATGTGATATTCTTAATACTTAGTACGACCCTGCTCGGAAGGGTTGCCGGACCGCACACGAGTCGGAACGGAATCCCCCGAGGGGACCAGAAGTCACGAGCCACCGCTCGGTAGCGGATCAGTCTTGGCTCAACCGCCCTTGTGAAAACCGCTCTCGTTGGTGTCGTTCTTTACGTTGTGCTTGGGGAGAAGTCCACGGTGTGTGCCACCATGGTCTCATTTCGGCCTCTACCCTTTACCCGTTTGGTAACCGCGCTTAATCTAATCCCCGTGATCCACCTGACCAAGTGTGTCGTCCAGTCTGATCCCCGTCACCTGCCTGCCCAGCAACGCCGCCGTCGCATTATCGCCGCTTTTATCATCGCAGCTCTCAACGATGCCGCCGTCGCACTATCACCGAATGTAAGTGGCTTAACAAACCATGCGCTCATTTTAATATTCCTTGTTTCATTATGTCTCTACCCGTCTCTCGGCTCTCCAATTTCCCACTTTCCCTTCTCGGCATTACCCCTGTAATACCTGGCGCCCAACCTAAAATCCCACATGTTTCCTATCTTAAAATTCAATCCTGCCGAGAAAAATAGACACAATGCTAAATTTAGACTCTATTTTTGACTTTAGCTCTCAAACTTTTGAACTTTTCTTTCAATCCTTGTTGTATACTATTGAATTCACATGCCTTGCCATTTTTCTACTTGTTATTTTTGACTAATGTGTATTTGATTCGATTTTGATGATTTTTGATCTTGAAATGCTGTTGCTGTGTACTTGTGATGTAACGGTGTCATTCGCTTAGTGGGGGTTAGCCCCCCTCTTATTTATCCCTCCAGATGCTTCAGCCTAGCCAGGGTTAGTTTCAGGGATAAATAATGTTGCAACGGTTTAATTTTAGAGTGAACATGTATGGGTTTATTCCCCTATAACGTACAAATCTAGCTTGAATCTAAGTGTGAGTGGGACGGTATGCGTGCCGAAGGTGTGTGTGTGTGTGTGCGTGTGTGTGAGAGAGTGTGTGTGTGCGCTATTTACAGTCTTAAGTGTCAGTGTGGTGTGTCCGCGTGTACAAGTCTTTGGGTGTGCGTGTGGAGTGTGGGTGTGTCCAAAAGGCATTACGTTGAATTCGAACAGGCCTCTGCCAGATACTGTGAAAGCGGTGAGTGGTTTGCTGTCCTCGGTTAGTGGGACGTGCCAGTAGCCGCTTTTGAGATCGATCGTGGAGAGGTATTTGGCTCCTCGAAGCTTGTCTAAGATGGCGTTGACTTGCGGGATTGGTTATGCGTCCTTTTTTGAGACTTGATTAAGTCTCCTAATGTCAATACAAAATTTCGGTCGGTCATCCTTACGGCTCGTGATGAGCATTGGTGAGCTCCACGGGCTACTGGACGGGCGGATCACTCCCTCTTTGAGCATTCCGTTGACTTCCTTGTCGATTCCTTGTCGATGTTCGGCCAATGGTGTGACGCCTTTGACCGATGCCAGATGATGGAGCTGCTTCTTCAGGAATTCCTCTTCTATTTTCTTCTCTTCGGGTCTTAGTTCGGCGATTGGTACGGCCCGCTCGGTGCTATAGACTTCCCTTTCTCGGGGACGGTTCGCTGGAAAGACTTTCGCACCGTTGACGAGGACGTCCAAGCCCAACAAAGATAATGGGTCGACGCCTAGGAGCATCTGGTGGCTGAGGCTGTGCAAAGTGGAAACTTCGGGTCTTATGGTTTTTCCCATTGATCGTAGGTAACCAGAAAGTGAATCCCCGAGCGGTGTCTCTGTGCCATCGGCCATGACGGCGCTGGTGTTGTTATTGTGCCTTTTCCAGCCCTGCGTAAGGCAGCGTCGTGCTGTCCTAGCGTTGACATAGGAGCAGACCGATCCTTGGTCCACCAGAGCGTCGAGGGTGACATCACCAACCGTTACCGTTATAAAAATTCTAGGCTCCCCGGAAGATGGCAAAAGTCGGGCCGGAATTGAGCCTACTTCGCCCCGGCCCGTTCGTCGTTTCCCCGCATTTGGCATGGACATTCCCGGGTGAGGATTCCGTCCTGGCCGCATTGTCAACGAAACTTCTTTGGCGGATTGCAGCAGAATCTTCTGGAGTGACCCCTCTGCTTGCAGCGCCAGCATGCCTCGCTGGGGTCGTAGGCTGGTGTGACATTCGCCGTCGGTTGATTTTTGGCTCCTGATTTTTGATCGGTTCGGTCCTGTTTTGCTTGTTGGTCCTGAGCCTCTTGGATTTCCTCGACCCTCCTGATGAGCTCGTCCGGCGTGCGGACGTCAGTTAAGCGGATGTAGAGTCGGAGTCCGGGTTTCATGTTGTAGTAGAGGGTTTCCATAGTCCTTTCTTGCGAGAACCTTCCACGACGCCGTATTAGCGTTAGCAGGAAGGTGACGTACTCCCGGATTGATTCATTTGCTCCCTGGTGGCGATTATATATTTGCTGGTCCAACTGACTCAGTTCCGAGGGTGGAAGGTAAAATCTTCTTAGGCTCTGCTCCAGCTCCTGCAATGAAGTGACGTTGGACGCGCAGTTGCGGTACCAGAGCTGCGCCTCGCCTCTGAGGAGCTCTGGAAATCCCCTCAGGATTTGGTCGTCGGTGAAGATGTAGGCCCTCTGGAGCTCCTCCAACCTCTCTAGGAATCCGTAAACGTTCTTCCCGTCGAAGTGGCAGTTCCACTTCCGCATCTGGTCGAGGGTCTGGGTCGTCACTGGAACGAAATCTGGTTCCTCCTGAAATTATCCCCGTTCGGACCGAAAAGCGAAGCGCGGTGGCACGGTTTGGTTTTGTTCTTCGGTGAGTTCGTTGTCATCTGCCGGCGCAGGGGTGGTGGCTCTATCTGTTGGTCCTCGGGGTGAGGATGCCCTCAGCCTCAGCCTGTCCAGCTCCTCTTGCATGGCTTCCATGTTGTTGGTCCGATCGAAGTCCTCTTTGTAATCCGGGTCGTCGGCAGGCTTCCCCTCAAAGAGGTTTAGATGTTTTCTGACAAAAAGGCCACCAATATTTGGCGAATGACTGCCACTGCTGCGATTGGGTCGAGCCCGTATCGGCTCAGCTCTTCTTCGAGTTCCTCCTTGTGCAGCGCATATACCCAAGAGATTCCAGGCATGATGTTGTCGTGAACGGTGAGCGGCACCCCGAAAAAGCGGTGGAGAGTATCGCTCTAGTTGATCTTCGGTGGCGGTCTATACAATTTTCGGTAATGTCGGTTGGCTTTCGGCGGCGCGACAAGCTTGGCGGTATCCAGTGGCTTGTTTCGTCTCTTTTAGCAGGTCGAACAAGAACTGTCTTGTTACGGTCAGTGCTCGTAGATTTATACCCTTAGCCTGAGTGGTGAGCGTGATTTTGTGAATCTAAGGGGGATACAGAGGTAGGGAAGGGTGATACGGACGTAGGGAAGAGGGATCGCGCACGCGCTCTCTCTCTCTGCGCAAGAAAAAAAACAGTCCCTGTTCGGGCGCCATGTAACGGTGTGATTCGCTTAGTGGGGGTTAGTCTCCCTCTTATTTATCCCCCCGGATGCTTCAGCCTAGCCAGGGTTGGTTTCAGGGATAAATAATGTTACAACGGTTTAATTTTGAAGTGAACATGTATGGGTTTATTTCCCCATAACGTACAAATCTAGCTTAAATCTAATTGGGAGTGTGACGTTGAGCGTGTCGAAGGTGTGTGTGTGTGTGTGTGTGTGTGTGCTATTTACAGTCTTAAGTGTAAGTGTGGTGTGTCCGCGTATACAAGTCTTTGGGCGTGCGTGTGAAGTGTGCGAGTCTTAGCCTAAAGAGGAGAACGGATATTGGCTTCGGTGCGTGATATTGGAGTGAGCGCAAGAGAGAGGTGGTCAGAGCGGATGTTCAGCGTGCAAGCGTGTTCAGGCCATTCCCTGTAAGCATGTTAGAAGCGGTAAGCGGTCGAGTTTATGGGCCAAGCGCGTCATCGGCGAGCGAGGCGAGCGTCGTCCTGCTGACGTCGTCTCCCTCGGAAATCGGAAGCGGTACGGTGCGGAGAGAGGGAGAGAGGGGAAGAAGACGCTCTTGTGGCAGCGGGATGTGCGTGGTCACCAGGTGGTCGGTTCGGTTGGTCAGGTCGGTCACGTCGGTCAGGTCGGTCGGGTCGGTCAGGTTGATGTAAGCCGGTAAGGGGAGACCCCAGGTTGGCCCAGGGTAGGCTGAGTATGAGTCAGCGAACCCCTTTGCCCGACGCACGGCCATAGTTGAGCCAGGTGGTCGTACGTCGGGTGGACTTCACAGAGAGTTCCCGCGGAAGATGTCTAGGTGGTGAGGAGGGGAGCTTACAAGAGGAAAGAGGGGTGTCAGACAGGTTAGCCTGGTTGGCGCCACTCCTTGCCTAGCGATTTGTGGCCATAGTTGCTCCAGGCGGACACGATTCACCTTGGCCTCTAGGCACAGTGCGGATTCCCCAGGAGTCCGTCGGCTGTTGGTCCCGTTCGCTCTATCATAGGAGCTCCAGGTGGTAGAGAGACCAGTCAGTTCGTTGAGCGCAGGCACCCCGGTGTAGCTGATGGATTGGCTGAGCGCGCAAGCGCGCAGTCAATCCCCGCGAGAACGAGGGTAATAGGCTGTCGAATCTTGACGCGTCGATCGATGACGCGCGTGTTCCTTCTATACATATATGTATATCTATATATACATATATAAGTCCATGTATGTAGCGAGCAGCGGTACTGCTCGTTACAGTGATATTATATACGAGATAATTTTTTACATGTGCCAATGATCTGATATATGCATGAAATTGATTTATATGTGCCAATGACCTGATATACTTATAAATGATTTTGGAGTGCCTATTATGTGATATTTGAGGATATATAAATTAAAAATTGTATGGTATACTCGATACCAACGGCGATACCACGCTGAAAACACCAGTTCCCGTTAGATCACTGAAGTTAAGCAGTGTTGGGCGCGGTTAGTACTTGGATGGGTGACCGTTCGGGGAATACTGCGTGTTGTTGACCCGTCGTGGGTGTGGTGGACCCACACGGTAGTATTTATCCACCTAGAAACACTACCCGAATCGGGTAGTGAGGCAATGAACTTTCGAGTTCGAAATGCTAATCAATTTTTTTTTTTTATGGTATACTCGCATATGCGAAAATTTCAGCAGATATTTGCGCATCGCAATTCAGGGCCTAAACGAATAACGTAAGGAAAACCATAATCGGAAATTAAAACATCAATTTCTCTTTACGGTAATAAAATAAAAATTGATTTTTGTTTAAAATGAATTAAACCGAGATAGAAATAAAAGGAAATAATTTGGAAAAATCACAGATATTTTGGAAAAATCAGACATTTATCATTAGAAAAAAGATGAAACCTAAAAGGTAAAGCATACATTTTCATTCTCGTTGAATATTTCAATCGCCCGACTTGGCGGAACTTCCTAGCGCGGTAACGAGTCCTCACGTGCAACACGTACTCTCGCGAGTCATACGCAAGGTCACGTGTCGTATCTCCAAAACAAGGTGTCCTACGACGAAAATAAACATATTTTCAAACTCTCTAACCATCAAATGACTAATTAAAATTTTAATTAAAATTTCTCGAACGAAATGGAAATTTTAAATTAGAAACCTACATCGAACGAAAATATAGGGTGTCCTTTCCGTACAAATCCTAACTCTAGATTAAAATAAATGAAATTGAGTTCGGGAAAAATTAAAATCACAATGCCGAAACCTACAGTCATGGAAAACGATCATGATAACCTAGATTTGGAAGGTGCCACTGCATTTCTAATCCAAGATATTCATTCGGATAAGGTCAAAACGAGACCAATAATTGAAATTGTGGTCCCAACTCCAGCCAAAAACACGGGCGCTATTCCTAAAACAATAAATAGATCGATAAGTCGTGGTAGGGGTTTCGCGAGAAAAAACATGGAAACCCCAATGAATAAAAAGAGGTCAGAAAAAGACAGATTGACTCGGAAAACATATACTGAACCAACTAAAAATAACCGAGACGTACTCCACGACCTTACTTAAAACCCTAACAAAACTTTCGACCTAGAAATGAATACCCTCTATTGGGATAACGAAGAGTTACCCGCAATAGGCGCGTTAAGCTCAATAAATAATCCCAGACGAACCAGCAACAAAACTTTTGATTTCGATTTCTTTTCGAAAAATAATATACAGTTCATTTTAGAAACCGACGAACTTTTAGAAAGTGTAGAGTTCAATTAATTTATGAACCAACAAAAGGAAAGATTTTTTAGAGAAAAGGAAGAAAGGGCAAATGATTTACAACTTAGGTTAAACCCATCAGCTTATAGTTCTTTTAAAAACGAAAGAGAAAAGATTGAACCTAGTTACACGCGAAATAAAAGCGCATCCTTCAATAGACAGTCAGTACAATTCAATTTAAAATTTAATTTACAAGAACCCCGTCAACTTTCACATAACAATACCGAAAACTGTAGTAGAACGAGAATAAATAATTAAAAATTACAAAACTCAGATGACAGTGAATCATTAGAGGACAGAAACACTTTAAACCAAAACAGACGACATAGACTCTCGACAACAAGTAATAGGTCAAACAGACATTCTAGAATCCACATAAATAATACAGATACGGATAGCGAACCTGAAAATAATACAAATAATCAAACAATTCCAGCGACATTTTACCCTTTTGGCATGATGCAAACGCCATTTCAAATTATAAGTAATTGGCCAATAAAATTTCGGAATAATAAAGACGATAGTCCCGCAGATTTCCTTGAAGAATTGAAAAGGTTTGAAAGGTGTTATGAAATAAACGATCGGGATATCTTAGAAAATCTAGACGCACTATTAATCGAAGATGCAAAAAATTGGTGCGAAATAAACAAAAATTCCTGGAGATGTTTGTCTGATTTTTCCGAAGATTTTAAAAATGCATATATAGATGAAAAATTTTCCCAGGAAATTGGACAAAAAATCAAATTTTGTAATAAAAAAAGACACAAGACATACACTCATACTTGACAAAAATTAGGAAGTTATTCACAAGATTGTACGCTAGAAAATGTCGCGAATGGGAATTACGCAGAGCCTACGAAAACCTTAGAATTGAATATAAAATGTATATAAAACGAAACGATTTCGAAACTTTCGAACAACTGGAAGACTTAGGAAAAGAATGGGAAACTGAGCTAGACAAATCCAAAATTCTAGGGCAAGTCTTACAGATTACAGAACCTAAAATAGAGGATGAAAATGAACAAAAACGTAATAACGGTAACGGGGATAAAAATAATTCGCAGTATAATAACGATTTAAAGCAAAATAAAAACAACCAAAAGGATAACCAAAACGGAAACCAAAGTCAAAATAACCAGGGTGAAAAACCATACAAGAATCGATTCCCATTTTCACGATTTGGATTTCCATTCCCACCTTTTCAAAATCAACATCAATAAAACTTCAGACCTAATTTCAGGCCTAGATTCCCACCTGGTTTCCATCCAAACTTCCAACCTAGATTCACAAACTACATACCCAGATATCCTTACAACCCCTATAATCAAATGTTACCAATGCTCAACCAAATGGCATTGAGTTCGAATAAAGATCAAAATGAACCAATGATAGAATTCCCCACAGAAAAAGCCGAAAGTAATTCAGGAAATAATAACACCGAACAAAATTTTCAAAGAACGAACTAAAAGAGAATGTCCTTATCACACGTATAACCAGGGAAACTGGAAGGGCGGGTACTAGGGCCAAAAATACTAAAACCTAGCACCGAAACGTCGGAAATCTTAAATTCGGATAAAGATGAAATAACGGAAACACGTTTCCATCTAATGACGAAATTCAAAGATACTCTATTTCGAATTTTAGTGGATACTGGTGCCACATATTCGTACGCTGGCAAGGAGTTACTGGAAAAAATCCAGAATTCCAAAATTTCAATTCTTAAACCTGTCTCGCGAAAATTAATGGTAGCGAATGGCGAAACAGTTGACATAATTGGGCAAGCAGTAATCCCAATCAGAGTCGGTAGATACACAAAACATGTAATGTTCAGGTTGCTCCCAAAATTAAACTCCGTAGGTATTTTAGGCACGGACTCGGAGACCTGGAGGTTACCAGGGAGTCCCCCCACCTACTATCGTATGAAAGCTTATCCAAAATCGCTCCCCACCCCAATAATTGAAAACAAAACCGAACCTAAACCTGCCATTACAGTAAAAAAGAGCAAGGAAGTTAAAAATATAAAAATTAGAAATAAACCATTAAGTAAAAAAGAAGAAAATAGACAAATAAATAGTAAACCGAAGTTCGGGGGTAGTATTCACCTCAAAAGTACTAGAGAAAGTAATAAAAGTATCCCACAAGTTAAAGATAACAAAATTCCTTCAATACCTACCAATCCCAACCAATCCCCAAAAACCAAAAATGCCCAAATTCCGGCAATAACCCTATAAAATATATCCCAAGCCTAATGAGCATTCCAACGATCAACAAATTCAAACCACTAGAGAACATCCCCACCCCCGACACTAGCGACGACTCAAGCACTCAAGACTCAAATACATTAGGCAAACCAAAAATTAGTAAGAATGATAAGAAAAATAATTCAGGAAAAATTTTTTATAATACAAAATACAAGGAAAAATATAAGGATAGCGACAGTAACCTTTGGAAAAATGAAAAAGTTACTGATCAAAATAAAATAAAAAGAGAATCTCAAAAAGAAAATGAGATAAGGGAAATGAAAAAATAAAAATCAATGGAATTATTTCAAAAATAAAGCGCTCAAACTAAATTATATTACGGACACCTTAGGAAAAATCGACGAACAAAAGTATTGTTCACCAGAATATTGCGAGGGTGTTGTTGAGCTGAATGAAAGCCAACATTCCCAACTAAAAAAACTTTTAGAAAACGAAATGAAAATTCACTGTTACACCCCCCTCCCCAAACTTCGATAAAAGAATGAAAATTGAAAATATTACCAATGAAGATAAAAGTTTTCAATATAAAATATCGAATAAGTGGGACAAGACGGATGTAACGCGAATATCACAAATTCCGCAAACTCAGCGTTATTCACGTAAAAATTCTGATTGTAAATATGTAGTAAAATGGAACCAAGCCAAATGAGAAATTGAGGTAGAACTAATTTTAAAGAGAATATTTATTAAAATTCCCTATCAAGAAATATAAAAATAGAAGAAATAATCACCCCTGATAATGTCTGAAGAATGTTTTCACTCTCAAAGCATTTTTCTTTTCTTTTGTGTTTAAAAGAGAGAATTAAATTATTGAAATGAAATGCGGTAGCGATCATGATGAGAAAAACTATGTAAGAAAGGACATAAAAACCGAAACTGTAAAAATAAGATTAAGACTGGAATGACATAGAATAATAATCGGTAAACGTAAGATTGTAAGACAGTATGAGTGGTCGTGGTCAACCACCTTTTGTTCCTACCATACACAAGGTGCGAAAAACAAGACATACTATTGACATACTATTGATGGTCCTCGGCGAAACGCACGCTGCGCTGGCGCGCGGTGAATCTGATCACCTGTAACAAGCGCAACTATCATCTATCTTTCGGCTCTCCATCCTACCCTACTGCACCCTGCCGTTCTACCCTTAACACACCTGAATGTAAAACAAAGCATAACTCCTGACCTATTGCACCAAAATTCATGAAACAAAAAATTACTCATGCAATATGGACATTTTAAAACTATAAAAGGGTGCAATTATATCCTGAAATGTGTACGATAAAAACAACGTACAACCTAATCATTTCAAAAGGTATAATTGCAAAAATGAATTAAAAGCTGTTCCCGCAGAATGTCATATTGCTCAAAAATTTTTTAAGCCAATCGATAGGAGCATCGATCGAAAATGATCAAGGCAGTTCGGTAAGCTTCTTCATCCGAATAAGAAGTCTCAACAAATCTCTTGTTGAGAAACCCGGCGACGCCCGTCTCGTTAGAATACTACATAGTAGTACAACGTCCCACGTTTCGACACCAATTGCTGTAGTAGGGACGTTAAAGGTATTTGGCACCATCAGTCTAACGTTGTGTCGCTAAATATAAGTGCAAATTAAAGGTGACACAACAAGTTTGTGTTATCTTACCCAATCTCAAAACGGTAAGGAATCCCAATCAAATTGGTTGTATTTGTCATTATTGGAAAATGGCCAAAAGGATTAAAGGAGTATAAAAGAGTACTATCCTTAAATCCTGGTTAAAAGGAGCCACTGGAAACCATTTTTCAGTAATAATAAATATTTAAAAGTGGAAGTGAAGTGTTCGACCCGCACGGGTGAATCCTGAGTGTGTGTGCGAGCACACTCCTTATTAAAACTAGAGTGTTCCAGTGTAAGGGACTACGTGCATAGTGTAACGAAAAACACATTATATTTCGGCCCGCAAGGGAGGAAAGCCCTTCACAAATATTGGAATATCGAACTGCCTTCCTCTCTTTCGGTAGTTTAGTTGTGAAAGAATGAGCATCTAAAGCGGTAAGTCTGTATCTTTCCTAATATAGTAAAGTATGGGTATACATGTCGCTCTCTATTTACGGCAAAATTAACGTGGGGGTTGCGGAATAAAGGTGATTCAAAATTTTGTAAAACAAAAATGAGATGAGTTTAACATTATTACCTGAAAGGCCAATCTACCCCACAATAAATTTCAATTTTGTGTTGTAATCAAAAGATATAAGCAAATTTCGCATTATATGCGAAATCCCACAAAAAGCTTAAATTCTATTAATGGAATTTAAGTGGAAATATTAAACATCTTGAGAGTCATTCAAAAGATGTCAGTTTGGACGCTTTCACAACTCCAGCCAAACGACAGGAAAGGGTTGATAAAAAGTGATAAAGGAATTATTAACTAGGTTGGGTTGTAACAAACTGATGGTGGCAGCGTTGGTGACAGTGTTCAATGTGCTATAACCACCGGCTTCGCTACTAGTAACTCACTGTTACTACTAAACTAGTTTCTTTTTGTTAATTTGACAGATTGATCAAAAATCAAATAATAATAACTACAGCCGATTGGCCGAGCTATTAATCAATGGAGGAATATTTGCTCCTAGCCGTTTGGCTGAAGTAAATATTCGTTTGCCATTTCTTTGAGCCATTTGGCTAAAGAAGTGTTAAAACTGATTTTTGATCCCTTTGTTAATTTAATTTGCCTTTCACCTGTCAGGAAGTGAATCAAAAATAAAATCTCTTTTGAAATAGTTATTTTTAGCCGTTCGGCTGGAAAAATTGTTCAAAATTAGAAGAAAGGAGAATATTTATTTTCAGCCGTTTGGCCGGAATAAAAACTCTCCTTTACATTCCTTCTAGCCGTTTGGCTGAAAGAATGCTCATCAATTTTTTATTTATTTTACTAGTAGGTTGCGTTCTAAGGAAGTGAAGGTTATTATCTACAGCCGTTCAGCCGAGATAATACATGAACGACGAAAATTTATATCTAGCCGCTTGGCTGTAATAAATATTCGCCTAACGTCTCTTACAGCCGTTTGGCCGAAGGAATGTTCATGAATTAAATTTTGATTCCTCAATTTTGTACAAATGCAGTTCTGTCTGAAAGAACGAGTCAAATCTACTCAAATAATTTTCTATAGCCGATTGGCTGGAAAAATTTCAAATAAAAAAAGACGGTGTGATTTTTTGTTTCTAGCCGATTGGCTATGATGAAGTGAAGTTCTTCAGTGAGAGTAATAATAACTAACATGTGCTGAGATGTCACCCCCTCAGGTAAAATCGTGAACAAACGAAAACCCAGAGCACGAGGAGGAAAAAAGGTACGCGAATCCTTCGAAAAAAGGCAAGCTTATCAAACTTTGATAAGTGAGACTCTCGCTAAATCAAAAATCGAGGAAGCCTCTGTAGAAAACAAGGTTGTGACAGACTTAGAGCTTCTTTCAGTACAAGCGACTAATGCATCAACTACCCTAATAAAAATTGTCGGTTCAGCGAATTTAGTCTCCACGTTAGGACGCAAGAAGGTGGAAAACGATCAAGAATTCAAAGATTTTTTTTGAAGCCGCTCTCAACCGGACAGAAAATTTATTTTGGCCTAACCAATAAGCACAAAATAATTTTTCCTTGCCACACAAAACAAGTAGAAGGGTTATAAAAAAATAATTAATTTTTGCATAGGCCAACCAGTGATTATCCATGATCGAAAAATTATAAAAGAGTAGCCTTTATTGAAGCGAAAAAGATTCCAATTTAAAAAAAATCAAAATCAAAATGTGCTATTTTTGAAAATTAAATCCGGTGTGGTAAGGTGTCCCAAATAACCAACCTCGATTTGGATGAAGAAAAAAATTAGCGGTATTGAATTATAAATCTATAATTGAATTTCTGCATCTCACCCAAGCGCATGCTCAGCTGACGGGTTGAAGACCTTTCATTTTCCAAAAATCCAAAAACACGTTTGAATGAAAATCAAAGCCTCGAGAATTCGATTTTTGTTTAACCAATAAAAAGAAACAAAAATCAAATTTGTGAGTCTCCTTCGCGCTGAATCAAAAGTTAACGCAACAAGCGAAAAATTGGTCGAGCAGCGTTTGAGAATTTGATTCTCTTTCATATTTAAAAAGGAAAGCGAGATTCTTGAATTATCTAGAACAACATTCAAAAACCTCTAGCAACTCTCTCGCGCTACCTTGAGGAGATAAGCAGCGTTTTGAGTTTTACCATTAATCCTAATGCCTAAACCAAAGTCAAACCTTCCCCAGGGTTCTTTCAAAAATAACGCAAAGAGAAGAAAACGCTCTCAGAAATCAAATTTAAAATAAAATTTAAAAATAATATCCTCTAGTTCGATCATCTATAATAATTTGGTAAAACCTTCAAAAAACAATTGATTCCTACTCTAGCGGTGAAACCGACTGTCAGGTAGCCCGTTGTGCAATACGAAGAACCAGAAGTAATAACAATTGATCCACCTGTAGAAGAAGCTCTCCAGCAAAGAGTAATAGCTTATCAACAGGAAATCAGGATAACTAATGTTCGTACAGTAGTTGATACAGACGACTCCGACTCAGACACGGTGATACTCGCGCCAGAATTGGACTTAGAACCTGAAATAGAGGTAATAGGCTTGAACTAACTGTCGTCCAACTCTAACTGGAAGTAATAATCGTGCCCTTTTCTCCCTTCCGATGAATCGGGAGTTTAAAGCGAAAGGAATTAACGATTTTTGAAAACCAGAGATTTAGTGCGCCTAACTAAGTACAGGAATATACCCTATTCTGGTGATGAAGATAAAAGCTCGGATAAACTAAGACACGTAGGATAAATTTCTGCAAAGATAATATAATCCTACGACAAGATGCCTCATCCAGACGAAAATTCGAGCACGGATCCACACAACGAGGAGGAAACTAACACCCATGATCCAAACCGATTTCACAAACCGAACGACATCAGTCGAAGTAATCCTAACTTGCTCATAGTCCACCGTTGAAAGAGTTCATACAGGACATTTGCAATGGAGCTGTATTTGTGACGCCGGCCACTGAACCGATGTTCATCAAGGCGGTACTATCCAAATTAAAGGGGATAGCTCGAGAAAGCTTCAGGGACGAACAATTTAGAAAAATAAATGACCTAATCGCGCATTTAAAAAAACGTTTCGCTCCAACAAAAAAATACCAATGGTATTTTGAAGCTATTGTCAATCTACGCATGACGCAAGCTGAAAAGGTCAGCGACTATTATGATCGAGTCCAAGGGCTGCTTAGTGGTGCTAGACATACCTTGGAGGAGAAATATAACACTAGATACGGAACAGAAAAGGCGAGCACAATAATGTTGAAACCCGTTACCGATTGTGCCCTTGACGCATTCATCAGGGGGCTTCCTGAAGAAATGTCAAAATTCGTCGATACCAGGAATCCGAAGGATTTAAGTGAAGCCTTAGAATACATCTTACACGAAGAAGAGAGGCAGGATTATGCGAATAAATCCAAAACAATGGCCTCAACCTACCACATTGCGAAAACGGACGATGAAACCAGCGGAATTCGCCCACCCAGCCCCTTTTCGAGGCAAATAAACTCTATGGATAGGCAGGAAAAGACAAATTACAAGGGAAACTCGAAATCTTCAATTGTACAGCACAGCCCGATACAAACGATACCTCGTGGCCCTTTCTCACCACCAACTTATGCCCAACTATTACAGCAATATTACGGAAATTTGTCACAACTTCTAGGTGCGCAAACACCTTTTCTAGCGCCACAACAGGCACTATCAGGGTATGGTTTACCTATGCCTTATGCCGGGTTGCCGACGGTACCACAATTTCCACTGAACCGATTTCCACAGAATTTATCCTGGAAGGGATACGGAAAAACTACTTCAAGACCTTCCTCACCAGGACCATCAAAAGATTTAAACTCGAAACAGACTCTGGGCAAGGACGCTACCTCGAGTCCGACAACAACGGAGCGTCCCCAGTCGAAACAATACCCGGAGAACTCAATAGGATCTTTCGAACAGGGAGAGAAACAAAAGATTCCCCAGTAGTGAAAATCACATCCTCAAAGTTCAAAAATGACACTGCCTTTTTCCTTATCGGCCCAGGGTCAGATTTGAATTTAATAAAAACATGCGCCTTATTACCACATCTAGAATTCGACTCAACACGATCTGAAATGCTGGCTGGTATAACGAATCACCCCGTGGAAACAATAGGTACTATAGAACTACCCATTTTAGACTCGCCTATTGAGGCCATACCTTAGGCAAGAACAGGCACAACTTTCTCTCAGGTATAATACCTTGGTAACAATATCACAACCAATTACACCCATCCCTTTTGTGGTTGCAGAATCGCAGGATGCCAAAAGAACCTTGAAGCCAAAAATTAGACCCTTCCCACGGACCTGTCGGATAGCCGCTAGAACCCGTCAGTCAATAACAATAGACCTTAAAAACTCAGAAACAAAAGAAGGTTATATATGGGAGAGGCCATTGTTACGGCAAAAGAAGGGGTGAGCAGGGTATTTGCTATAAACACCACCAATGAAGAGGTGAGTGTAGAAATCCCTCCTCAAGAAATTCATCCCTATGAAATCTACGAGTTCCCTGGAGGAGACACTACAGAATCAGAAGCTGAGGATAATCAATTTTCCTCAAGGGAAGAATGCGACCCACAGACAGAACGAGCTACAAGGGTGATGAAAAGTTTACACGTATCCCACTCAACTCAAGAAGAACAAGAATACGTTTCAAGGTGGGTGAGTAAATATGCCGATATCTTCCATCTTAATGGTGAAAAACTCACCTCTACCCATTTAATCCATCATCGAATTTCTATCACAGACAACAAGGTTATTGTAAGAAAACCTTATCGTCATCCGCAGGCTACTAGTGATGAAGTCCGTAGTCAAAGTGAGAAGCAGCTCAGTAGCGTCATAATTCAGGAATCAAATTCCCCATACAACTCTCCTATTATGATAATTCCGAAGAAAATAGATGCCTCAGGAAAACGTAAATTTAGAGTAGTCGCAGACTTCCGGGCACTAAATGAAAAGGTAATCGGAGGCGCATATCCTTTGCCAAATATTACAGATATTCTTGACCATCTGGGAAAAGGGCAATACTTTTCCGTTTTCGATTTGGCAAGCGGATTTTACCAGATTGAAACAAATCCTCAAGATCGGATGAAAACCGCTTTTTCAACGCCAAGAGGACACCTGGAATATTTACGAATGCCGATGGGCATTAAAAATGCTCCAGCTACCTTCCAACGGCTGATGGATAATATATTAACCGGAATGCATGGAACGGAAGCATTTATCTATCTCGATGACATTATAGTACACTCAGAATCCATAGAGGATCACGAAGTCAAGGTCATGCGATTATTTGAGCGTCTTCGAAAAGCTAACTTAAAACTTCTGCCGGACAAATGTGATTTCCTTCGCACAGAAGTGGCTTACCTTGGACATGTAATTAGACTTGACGGAGTGAGGCCCAATCCAGCCAAGATAGCAGCCATCAAAAATTTTTCAACGCCCAAAACTGTGAAAAACATACGACAATTCCTAGGACTGTCGGGATACTATAGGAGGTTTATACAAGATTAGGCTGAACTAGCGAAACCATTAACGGATCTCCTGAAGAAAGATAATCCGTTTATATGGGGTGAAGAACATAGCCGAAGTTTCCGATTTTGCAGTAGGCGCTGTACTTACTCAAGAAAAGGAAAATATGGATATGCCCATAGCCTATTTTGTGAAAACAATAGGCAACGGTGAATTGAATTACGACGAGGCAGAAAAAGAATGTTTAGCCGTGCTTTACTCTGTAGGAAACTTTCGACCGTAGCTCTATGGCAGAGAGTTCATTCTAGCCTGTGATCATGAGCCAGTACACTGGATGTCCTATCTGGACAATCCCAGCACAAGGCTCATAAAATGGCGATTGAAATTTAAAGATTATTAATACATTTTCGAGAATAAGAAAGGAAAACTAAATAAGGGCGTAAAGGTGTTGTCAGGTAATCCCACTTTAGAAAATAAAGACTCAGAATCAAGCGAACTGAAAATGCTGAACTATGAAACTGAAGCACACCCTCTTGATCCAGCGGAGAAGGACAAAGAAAATGAGAATTTCACTCGAGTGTTAGTAATACACGATAGATCTATCCCATACAAGGTACTGCCAATAACTCGAAGAGAACCTCCCAAGAAAACAGAGGAACCTGAGGCTAACTCAGAACGCATCACTCGGCGTACGGAACTAAAAACGGATAAGAAACCTGTTGAGGTTAAAAAACCCCTAAAGGTGCCAGTTTCCATTCTGAAACGACGAACACCTAGCGGTTAGGCCGCACGGGATTCAATAGTAAAAAGCAAACCATCGAAACTAAAGAAAACTCATATTAAATCAACAAAATCTAACCCCATCCCCTCGATAATAGCGACGCAACGACGACGATTATTAGCAACAACAAGTCTGGACGATTCCGATAGATCCTATGTCCCACCGGTTGGAACCAAATTGCCTGGTCCTTACGATAGTGGAATAGCCAAAAGGCTCACCAGACAAAGAAATAAGGTAGAAATTCCGAAATCAACCAAGTAAAGCACTACCCCTTCGTCAACAGATGATCCTTCCTCTGGCAGTGATAATAACGAAGAATCGGATCCGCCTGTGTTCCGAAAATCGCATAGCGTATATCCAGATTTACCTCCAGCAGTAATTCCAAAGAGAAATCCTCCTCCCGGAAGTGCTCCACCTAATGCTCCGCCCCCAAGGCCATGATTTATGCCAAACACAAAGCCCTTCGTGGACGTATACATAGATGGAGCCTGCACCTATAATGGGAGAGAGGATTCCAAGGCTGGAATAGGAGTTTGGTTCGGACACTAGCATCCACTGAATATATCTCGACCCGCTAGTGGTCGAAAAACCAATAATGCCGCCGAAATGGAAGCAGCCATAGAGGCAGTCCGCCAAGCTCAAGCAACGGGAATTTAGAAACTACGCATAAACACGGGCGCAAAGTTCGTAATCGGTAGCGCAACCAAACGGATCCCAAAATGGGAAACTAACGAGTGAAAAACGCACCACAATAAACCGGTTAAAAATCGAGTAGAATTTGAAAAACTAAGAAAGGCAGTCGAACCCTTAGAGGTGGTATGGAATCATGTGCCTAGTCACCAAGGAAATGAGGGGAAAGAAGAAGCCGACCGTTTAGCTCGAGAGAGAATCGATAAGGAACCACCGAATATCCCTTCAGAGGCACCCGAAAAAAATAAAGAGGAACCCGTATCTTCAGCATCCAAACACATTGTGTTAGATGTTGCCGCAACATGATTTGACACCGAAAGTAGCGGAGAAGAGAATGAACAGGGAACAATAGATCCCAACATAACACAGGGTCACGAAGGACTCAATAGGAACGATTTATGGGAAGAACTACAAAAATCTTTCTGCCAGTTCGACGAGTCTGTCTCCAGACGTGGAGTAGATTTGTCGGCTACTGCACCGGAATCTATGCTATGGGGCCATGAAGGATTAGAGCATACGCATGTCTCAGAGGGCGAAGAGGACAAGGAACTTCTTGAAGCACTACACTCGCTTGACCCGTGTAGAGAGTATGATGATGACGAGTTTGCAGAAAGGGTACAAAAGTTTCTTCAAGACTATGAAAAAAATGGCCGTGCAAACCCTGCAGAAGAAACTAATCTCAAACTTGTCCCTGAGACATCCAATACTACTTGCGAGATGAATGAGGAGACATCACTCGAGACTCAATCAGCAGTACCAAAATCCAGGGTGGCCCGGAAGAGCAGGGTTCATTTCAATGATCAAGTAGAGGAATTTAAATCGCCAACTAACAAATCCGATCCCACGAGGAAGTCTTGGTATCCAACACCCATGCCTATGAATCGCCCAACAGCTATGTCAACTCTATTTATGTCCAGAGGTACCAAGGAGATGTCGAAGACCGATGTTGATACTCCAAAAAAAATGCGGATCTCCAACCACGACGTTTGCAAGCTTCGGAAGCAATCGCCAAAACAAATGTTGAATCGAACACACCACAGACACACTATGGAATTGACATGAAACTTCCTTATATAGATCCCCCTGATCCCCATTCAAACTACGAGAATAAAGAGGAATCCATTAAAGTAGATTACCCAAAACCAAAAATCGTACATCAATGGACGGAACCATTGACGTATAAACACGACAATTATGCACATTTCTTATCAGAGGATTGCGAACCAGCAAATCAAATTGCCAAACTTCTAATCGCTATTGAAGGTCTTAACGCACAAGACCTTTGGGGACGCAGACCAGAGGAAGGTCAAGTCCTAGTCACACCCCATGGTCGACACAAGACCTATTCAATCGTGATAAAGAAAAATCACAATGATGAAATCGACTGGGATGAAGTGAAAAAGGGCTTAGAAAACCTTCTCATAGCTTTAAAACGAGACAAGCAAACTACATGTCATCTGGCGAATTCAGGAGATATGGTAGGACCACTTCCTCAAAATAAAAAGGCAGAAATTTTGTCGAAAATAAACCAAAGTGATGAGGTTATCACTATTACCCTATGCCACGGATGAATAGAAGTCCCCCCTGATGAGTTACGTCTAAAAATTATCTCTGAATATCATGGAAGCCTTATTGGAGGCCATAAAGGGATAACAAAAACCTACAAAAGAATTAGGGAAAGGTATACCTGGCCGGGACTCCGTGAAGAAGTTACTGATTACATTCGAAGGTGTAAAAGTTGCCTCGAACAAAAACTAGTACTTGCCCGAACTCGAGAACCAATGATAATAACGGATACCCCTGCTAAGCCGTTTGACAAGGTATCATTGGACACGGTGGGAAAACTGCCAACTACACCCAATGGCAATCGCCACATTCTCACCATGCAAGACAATATCAGCAAATATTGTATTGCTGTGCCAATTAACGATCTAAGATCAACCACTATTGCTCATGCAGTAGCCACCAACCTATTTTCTCAATACGGAGCACCCAGGTGCATCCTGACAGACAAAGCAGTTTTTTTTATCAGCAAGGTGATGAAAAGACTGGAGGACCCTTTTAAGGTAAAACGATTAACGACATCACGATACCGACCTCAAACCAATCAAAATTAGAAGAGTTAAAAACATGCAAGCAACATGAAAATAAATATATTTGCAATTTCAACTTACCAATTCTAGAAACCTCCAAACGCCCGTCCTGCGAGAGTCAGCTGTTGGTTTAATCATCGATGGAGATAATGGAAACTTGCGACTTAAGAATGAAGTACGATACTTTACCTGTTTGGACCTACCTAACTACCATAAGGGCCTGGCTATACTCTGTTTTCAATGAGGTCACTTCCCAAGTAATTTGCCCTAACCAATCAGGACTAGAATTAATATTGGGAGGAATCGGATTGGTGAAACTGGCTCCAGGATGCATACTAACAATGGAAGAAGAAGTCCTGACAGGACCCAACACTAGAAGGGGCTCTACGGAAATAATATATGAACCCAGAATCCAACTAAATTTGAGCCGAATGTCAACCTTGATAGCTCAAAACCAAAATCTGAGGGATTTAAAAGAAGAAAGCCACATGCTCTCTAGAGGAGCAGCCCCTGAAGAAGAGAAATTTACCAGAAATGAAGAAACCCTGGACGAATTAGAAAACCAACCATACGAGATAAGTCTACAGCAGGAGCTGCGGAGTAGTCAGAATAAATTGATTCATGGCTCCTATATTGGTCTACGATTTCTCTCGCTAGCCTTCGTACTTTACATAGGGCGCGCCTATATCTTGGCAACCCTAACCAAATGGAAATGCTGCTCCTGGACACGAACTTCAAAGAATAATAAAAATCTGCAAGGGATGGACTCGAACAGTGAAGTAATTATTATGGTTCAACAAGAAAGCTACACTAACCTATCAACTCCCACTCCAGTACCAACCACAACGGAAAGAAAAGATTCTGCTGGCTTACAACCCGTTTAAACTAAAATAATGAAAGAAAAATAATTGACTAAGCTGATAATAGTAGAGATGAGCTGGATTAAAAAGATAAACTATTTTAGAATGATAGTAAGAAAATAGGAAATGGAAATGGTCGCTCCCGCATGCAGGGTAAATAATAAATAAAAAGTAAATAAACGCTAAAAGTACGGCGAAGAAAGAAAATAAAATTGGATGGGGGTGAACACACTCAAAATGATTCCCGAATAAAATAAAATAGGAATAAACCTTAAAAATTAAAAACACTCCCTTTTTAATTTCCCCATCCGCCAAGCAAAAGATGATTTCAGTCAAAAATAACGATAAAAAATGTATTCAAAAATAGAAAGGAAATCAGAAGACATTAAACAAAGGATTCTTTTCAATCTACAGGGTTTTGTTTATGAATATTTTCTGATTTCTTTTAATTGAGTCTGAATAATTTTACCTCTACTTCTTGAAAGAAATCTTTTTATTTAAAACAAATTTTTCTTGAGAAGAATGCACTAAAAGTAGCCAATTTTCGAAATTTATAAAAAAAATTTTGTGGATTATTTCTTTTTCCTTTTTGTGAAAATGTAATAATCTAAATACATTGGTTTGAATCATCCACAATCCATAAACTCCTTAAATGGAATTGGTAATCCTATTCCAGTGTTGTATCGGTATTTAATACTCCAATTTTATTCTACTCAAAACGAAAATTTAAAAAAATAAATAAATAAAAGAAACGACGCAGGTGGTGATGCGACGAACGCCGCAATCGCATTCATTATATATTGCCATTGTTCAGCAATTCAAAATTTTACAATTTTGAAGGATCACAATTGAAAATTCTTGAATTTTCAACGTATAGAAATGTTAAATTTTAGAATAATTAAATTTTGAAGGATTGCAATATTTCTCGTGATATTTGAATTCAGCATTCTTGACTGAATTTTTCCGTTGCAGAAATCATATTGAAAAGAAAAAAAAAACCTAATTTTTCCCGAATTTTTTAATGTAACTCGAAATGACGCTTATTAAAATTATAATTATCATCCTTAAAATTTTTAGAAGATAAATTGAAATTATAGTTTTTAATTTGAAATACTGAAACAGTTAAATTCTTGAGGCTTACGTTACAAATTTCGAATATTAAACCAGAGCAAGTCAGTTATTAAATAACTCAAAATTCCAAGTTAAAGGCCTTATCAGTCGGTCTTGATATCAATTACACAAATACATAGAAAAAAAAATTTGGTAATTTTAAATAGCTACAATTCGAAATTCTGGACGATTACGTTGAACAATGCATTTATTAAATTTTTAATCAAAGATAATAATTGACCAAATTTAAAGCGTATTTTTTAAGTGAAAAATTTTATTTTGTATCGAATTGAGATTGATTAAAACTCAAATTTGACATAAATTCTTAAAGAATTCTCATAAAATTAAAATAAACGATCGTACTATTTTTGGAAAAAAATCAATGAATGACAATTGAATAATTAGTAAACCAAAAACGTGAGCAAAATTTTAGATCCTGAAGATTTTTTTTATTTACACAAAAATTAAAAAACTTTTCGAGCATTTTGAAACGTTCTGAATAAAAAAAAAGAAATAAATAAAAAAAGAAATACAATTTTCCACTGAAAATCATAAATTTTCAATCAAAGATTAAACATTTATTTGTATATGTCGGAAATAACAATCTTTTTGATAAGTCATGTTACATTTTAAAATAATTTACACAGATTTTTGAATGACTTCTGCCATCAAGGAGTTATTAAAAAAAAGTGAGAGAAAAATTAAAATTAGTTAAATACAAACCTTTGATATGTTTAACAACGTTCTCATAAATATTGTTCCAACATTTGCCAATTCATCTACACTATAATTAATACTTTCAATGTAAATTTAAAAATAAACTCCTCAGTAGAGCGAAATGAAAATACTGAAAGTTAATCGAAACGTTCAAGCTGAATGAAATTTCCAGTTCAACATATTCAACTGACCAAAAAAAAAATTTTAATTTCCGAAATTTGAATTTTTCAAGGAATAAGATAATTTTTTTACAAAATAGTTGAATTGCTGAATAGAGAACATCAGTTCTTAGCCAAAAAATGAATAGTTATATTCTCGTTCCAAAAAAATTAATTTTTATTCAAAACGTTAATTTTAAACCAAACAATTAAAATTATCAGTTATATACCTAGTTTTTAACAAACAAAAGAAAAAACAATAACTAGCAATATGAATTGTTAACAAATTAGTTCAAAATTCTACCAATTAGTTGAATTCTCTAACAAACTGTCCAATTATCGAGGAAAAATTCAAATTGCTATAAAACAGTTGAATTTTTAAATGCGGAATCCGAACACACGCAATTTTCAACAAGAGTTGAATTTTGAAACAAACAAAAAAAGTTTTTTTTATACAATAAACAAAAAAAATTGCATTCCAAATGTCGAATTTTAAAGCAACAAAATTAATTTTCAGCCTGTTGAATTCGACAAAGGATGAATTTTTAACAATATAGTAGAATCCTCAACTGAAAAGATAAATTTCAACAAAGGACATTAAATTTCTATCCAAAAAAGAAGAATTTTTAACAAAATACAAGGATCATCAACCAAACAGACGCATTTTTTACCAACGGAGATGAATTTTCCAACCAAAAAGACGAATTTTCATCCAAACAGTTGAATTTTAAACTAACAGAGATAAGTTTTTAAAGAAAAAATGGAATAGTTAAATTCTTAATTTGAAACAATAATTTTCAACGACAACAAAAAAAGACAATAGTTTCACAGAATTCAGAAAATTACAACTAAGCAGAGGCATTCCTTACCAGAAGAGATAAATTTTCAAAACAAAAATACGAAATTTCTATTTAAAAAATTAAATTTTAACCCGAAAATATGAAATTTCATTCTAAAAAGTCCATCTTTAAACAATATTTCAACAAAATACATGCATTTTTCAAGAAAAAAAGATCAATTTTGAATTAAAAATACAAATTTCCAGCCAGAAATGGAAGAGTTACATTATCTTAATTAGGTATTTAACTATTGTACATTTCAAATAAAATTTGTCCATCTTGTAATACTTATTTAAAAGGAACTATGTATGTTGAAACTGTTCAAATTTTATATTGGATAATAACTTCTGTCTCCAGTTTCGTATTTTCAATTTGCTTTAAAATGCTTCATCTTCAAATTTTTTTCAGGAGTATTAACTTTTTTTTATCGTTAGCACTATAAACGTATACCCTATTTATTCATAAATAATTCATTTGAGTGCTATAATTGCTATAATTATTATTCAATGATGGTTACGTTATCAAATATCGTATATATTTCAAGAGAAAAAAGGAGAAGACTATGCAGCCTAAAATAATGTAACAATACACCCAAATAAGATGTCAATATAAATAAAATAAAAACAGACAAGAACTAA
The DNA here is from genome assembly GCA_932178445.1 of Andricus quercusramuli. Lineage (NCBI taxonomy): Eukaryota > Metazoa > Arthropoda > Insecta > Hymenoptera > Cynipidae > Andricus > Andricus quercusramuli. Next base: position 68,450 of record CAKNXH010063550.1, on the reverse strand, counting down.
TAAATAATAGAGGACTGAAATATAAAAACAATTCAAATAAAAATTTTAAACAAACTTACCCAAACCCGGGATCGGAAGGAATCTCCTCCTTAGAGAGCAAACTGACCTCCGAGGTCAAAAAATTCTGTAGGGAAACCAGGCTCGGAATACCCCCGGAAAGGTCCCAGTTCCGAACAAGGTGGACCAATTCGAAACAATTCACAACACTTGGTGCATCACTCATTTTATTTTTCTTGTTAAATAAACAATCACAAAACAACGAAAATACATCGAAACGGAACCACGGTTAAGCAAGCCTGTTGCACAACTAACTGCGCCGTAACGCGTGAACCGACTGTATAAAAATGCATACCAAGCAAAATTCAAATGCTATTATTCCCCCTATCCCCCCCCCCCTGTTTTGACCAGAGTGGATGCGAGATAAGGTAAAAATACATACGTAATAAGATATGTCAAAACTCAATCTAAAAAGCAAAACTTTCAGTAAATTAAAAAACAAAGAAAATAATGAATGTGCAAAACTAAAGAAAAAAATTCTAGGCCATGACCAATTCTCAATTTTCTTGGCCAACATCGCTATCGGGGACGATATCAAGAAAAATCCAGGGTGGTTTGTTACACCTCCCTCCCCAAACTTCGATAAAAGAATGAGAATTGAAAATATTACCAATGAAGATAAAAGTTTTCAATATAAAATATCGAATAAGTGGGACAAGGCGGATGTAACGCGAATATCACAAATTCCGCAAACTCAGCTTTATTCACGTACAAATTCTGATTGTAAATATGTAGTAAAATGGAACCAAGCAAAATGAGAAATTGAGGTAGAATCAATTTTAAGGAAAATATTCATTATAATTCCCTATCAAGAAATATAAAAATAAAAGAAATAATCACCCCTGATAATGTCTGAAGAATGTTTTCACTCTCACAGCATTTTTCCTTTCTTTTGTTTTTAAAAGAGAAAATTAAGTTATTAAAATGAAATGCGGTAGCGATCATGATGAGAACAACTATGTAAAAAAGGACATAAAAACCGAAAATGTAAAAATAGGAATAAGACTGAAATGAGATAGAATAATAATCGGTAAACGTAAGATTGTAAGACAGTATGAGTGGTCGCGGTCAGCCACCTTCTGTTCCTATCATACACAAGCTGCGCAACACACGGCGAAAGCTGCCGTGTACATAGAGGCAAAGGAGAATAGTATTGTTGCTCCTCGGCGAAACGCTCGTTGGCGCGCGGTGAATCTGATCACCTGTAACAAGCGCAACTATCATCTATCTTTCCGCTCCCCATCCTACCCTACTACACCCTGCCGTTCTACCCTTAACACACCTGAATGTAAAACAAAGCATAACTCCTGACATATTGCACCGAAATTCAAGAAACAAAAACTTACTCATGCAATATGGACATTTTGAAACTATAAAAGGGGTCAAACATTATAACTTCCAAAATCGGAAGGAAAAGTGAGACCTTGCAATTATATCCTGAAATGAGTACAATAAAAACAATGTACATCCTAATCATTTCAACAGGTATAATTGCAAAATGGATTAAAAGCTATTCAAGCGGAATCTCATATTGCTTAAAAATTTGTTAAGCCAATCTTGCAAGTTAAAATACACAATAAAATTTTGTGGTGCAATAGACTCACTTCCAATACTTGACAAAAATGCTGCAATAGAAGCAGTCTAATAACCCAGTTTCAATCATTCCCATCACTTCCATTTCAACACCAAATAAACGAATGTGCAACCCACCAAAATCCCCCACTGAAATAATTCAAAAAACGCGTCGACGAGGAGCATCGATCGAAAATGATCAAGGCAGTTCGGTGAGCTTTTTCATCCGAATAAGAAGTCTCAACAAATCTATTGTTAAGAGACCCGGCGACGCCCGTCTCGTTAGAATACCACACGGTAGTACAAAGTCCCACGTTTCGACACCAATTGCTGTAGTAGGGACTTTAAAAGTATTTGGCGTCATCAGTCTAACGTTATGTCTCTAAATATAAGTGCAAATTAAAGGTGACACAACAAGATTGTGTTATCTTACTGAATCTCAAAACGGTAAGGAATCCCAATCAAATTGGTTGTATTTGTCATTATTGGAAAATGGCCAAAAGGATTAGAGGAGTATAAAAAAATACTATCCTTAAATCCTGGTTAAAAGGGACCACTGGAAACCATTTTTCAGTAATAATAAATATTTAAAGGTGGAAGTGAAGTGGTTGACCCGCACGGGTGAATCCTGAGTGTGTGTGCGAGCACACTCCTTACTAAAACTAGAGTGGTCCAGTGTAAGGGACTACGTGCATATTGTAACGAAAAGCATATTATATTTCGGCCCGCAAGGCAGGAAAGCCCTTCACAAATATTGGAATATTGAACTGCCTTCCTCTCTTTCAGTAGTTTATATGTGAAAGAATGAACATCTACAGCGGTAAGTCTGTATCGTTCTTAATATAGTAAATTCTGGGTATACATGTCGCTCTCCATTTAGGCCAAAATTAATGTGGGGATTGCAGAATAAAGGTGATTCAAAATTTTGTTGAACAAAATCGAGTTGAGTTTAACATTATTACCTGAAAACCCAATCCACCCCACAATAAATTTCAATTTTGTATTGTAATAAGGGAGATATAAGCAAATTTCGCATTATATACAAGAAGGAGGTTCCACTGAAGGAGCCAAAAGGTTATCACCCCTAGGATGAGGGGAATTGAATACGCGAAATCTCACAAAAAGCTTAAATTCTATTAGTGGAAATATTAAACATCTTGAGAGCCATTCAAAAGATGTCAGATTGGACGCCTCCACAATTCCAGCCAAACGACAGGGAAGGGTTGATAAAAAGTGATAAAGGAATTATTAACTCGGTTGGGTTGTAACATCACCAGGGAAAAGAACATAGGGCAACCCATTTGACGAATCATAAAATTGATGTGCAGGGCCACGATCCCATAAAACAGCGATACTAGCACGTGAGCCCCAAAATCAAAGAAATAATTTATCAGACAGTTGATAAATTATTAGAACAAGATATAATAGAACCCTCTTGTTCAGATTGGTCAAATCCTATAGTTATGATCAAAAACCCAGGGAAAGATTATTGATTCTGCTTAGATTTTAGAAAAGATAACAATATTACAAAAAAAGACCTCTACCCAGTCCCACTCATGACAGAAATACTGGACACACTAAGAGCAGAAAAATTCATTTCCAAAATCGATTTAAAGTTAGCTTATTCACAAATACTTTTGGAAGAGAATTCAAGACCCATAACAGCATTCACAGTCCCTGGAAAAGGCATGTACCAATTTAAAAGGATGCCATTTGGTTTAACCAATGCTCCACCCACTTTCCAGAGACTGATGGACAAAATTATTACTCCAGATTTGTAACTAAACGTTTTTTGTTACATAGACGACATAGTGATTGTGACTCAAAATTTCGAAGACCATTTAAAATATTTAAATATCGTATTAGATAAAATCAATGATTTCCAAAGCCTAAAAATATTTAGCAATTACAACGCATAATATGGATGGCAAGTTGGTACAGGAAATTTATCCCACACTTTGCCGAAATAATAGAACCGATGAACAGACTACTGAAAAAAGATAAAAAATGGGATTGGGGATTAGAACAAGATGTGGCTTTCTAAACAATTAAAGATCTTTTAACTTCAGCACCAATTCTGGCCTGCCCAGATTTGATGCAACCCTTCCTACTTGAAACCGACGCAAGTAACACGGGGTTAGGAGCTGTGCTTACACGAACAATCGAAGGTGTGAATTACGCAATCGCTTACGCGAGTAGAAGCCTAAACGGTGCGGAATCGCGTTACTCGGCATCTGAAAAAGAATGCCTGGCGGTATTTTGGGCCATACGAAAATTTAGGCCATATTTAGAAGGTTACAGCTTCAAAGTAATCACGGACCACTTAGCTTTGAAGTGGCTCCATAACCTAAAAACCCCACTGGCCGATTAGCCAGATGGGCGTTAGAATTACTAAAATATGACTACGAAGTCATACATCGTAAAGGTAGTTCAAACCTAGTCCCTGATGCCCCCTCGAGCTCAGGGGAACCAACGAAAAATATAGCGTTCGCGTTAGCTTGTAGCGTAGAAAAACCAAAAGCAGACTCCAACGACAAAACAGACGACTGGTACTCTACAAAATTCAGACAAGTGACAAAAAGACCAGAAGAACACGAAAAAAGGCGAATCAGAGATTCGCAACTCTACTTTTATAGAACTGACCATGGACCATGGTAGCAGCCGATATCATGGGACCGTTGCCGATTTCTAAAAAGAGAAAAACCCAATATATTTTAGTGTTTGTAAACCTATTTACAAAATGGGTCGAAATAATCCCGATTAAAAAAGCAAACGGAACAACGATAGAATCATAATTTCATAAACGTGTCATTTCGCGTTGGGGAACACCGCGAATTCTTCACACCGATAATGGCACGGAATTTGTAAATAAAATACTAAGAGACTTAACAGCAAAATTCGGTATCAGGCACACGAAAACGCCAAAGTACTACCCCCAAGCAAACCCAACCGAGCGATACAATAGGACAATTAAATAAGTAATTAAAACCTATTTAGATAACAAACATTCTACCTGGGACGAACATATGGACGATCTACAGTTCGCAATTAACACTAGTAAAAATTCATCAACACAATTTACCCCTGCGTTCTCAAACTTAGGTCGCGAATTTGAACCTCTCCAGTCCTTAAGACAAAATTTAGAAACCGATAACGAGATAGTATTCCAAAGTATCGACAAATGGACTGATGGATTAAGAAGATTACAAATTATAAAAGAAGAAGTCCAGAAAAACTTAGGTGAAACAAACAAAAGAAAGGCTAATAATTATAATGTAAGGAGAAGACCGTTAGAATTTGAAGTAGGAGATAGGGTTCTAAAAAGGGTAACAAAACTGTCTAACAAAGCAGATAAAAAGGCAGGTAAACTTTACGACCAGTACGAAGGTCCATTTATTATTTAAAAAAAAATTTCCCCAACTATTTACGAATTAAAAAACCTTAAAGGCAAGAGCATTGGAGAATGGAACATAAATGATTTTAAATACGAAAATGTCAATACAGATAATGGCACATAAGCAAGGAAAATATTAATGAGTTTAAATAAGAATATTTAGACTAAAACAAGGGCAAAAATGGCACTGGATCAATGGCACTAGTAACACAAACGAACTCAAAAAACTATACACAACTACGGTAAAACGACTCTAACAAACAATTTGACAGATCACAGCATTATTACTCCTAATACACGACAGATGTAACAGTCTTCTCTAAGAAGGAAGAAAAAGACGACAATACAAGAAGAAAAATAAACCTTAGAAAAGAATTGCAAACAGTGGAACGCAGAATTAAAAATGCTAAAACAGGAAACAAATTGACTGACTTTTTGTTAATAAACTAAGTTACATAGTTTCAATGTGATATACAATTTTAATTATTAGTAACTAATTAAAACAAAGACAATTGAACTCAAATAAAAACAAACTCGAAGAACAATCGACTCCAAAGACAAACAAAAAACAGACTCAAAGGACAATCGACTCTATAAACAAGAAATCTCCACGACAATCGACTACACGGACGAATTTTTCGTTTTTCTTTTCACATTTGTTTCAGAAAGAAGATACCCATGGAGGAGGATCAGAAGCGAGAAAAGAACGAGAGAAGAGGAACCTAAAGCACAAAACTAAGGACCATTGTAAAGAACTATAATATCAGTTTCGCGATGGAATAATACTCAAATTTTTTTAAATGCCATGCAACCTTTTTGACAACGAAAAACAATTTGAATTGAGGAAAACTTTAAAACCTCGTACTCCAACAGACAAGTTTACTCATACTAATGAAACCGAAACATGATGATCGACTAGATTTAAAATTATTAAAGAAAACCTCAAGAGGAAAACAGCAGATTTGCAAACTTTTGTTTAAATGCCTTTTTTTAGACTATATCAGACTTGGACAAACACATTACGGAAATTAAAGGTATATACCCGAACCCCCGCGGGGGATGGGGGGGCGTAACATAACTGTTACCATAATGCGGGACTCAGTACGACCCTGCACGAAAGGGTTGCCGGACCGCACACGAGTCGGAACGGAATCCCCCGAGGGGACCAAAAGTCCCGAGCCACCGCTCAGTAGCGGATCAATCTTGGCTCAACCGCCCTTGTGAAAACAACTCTCGTTGGTGTCGTTCTTTACGTTGTGCTTGGGGAGAAGTCCACGGTGTGTGCCACCATCGTCTTATTTCGGCATCTACCCTTTACCCCTTTGGTAACCGCGCTTCATCTGATCCCCGTGATCTACCTGACCAGGTGTGTCGTCCAGTCTGATCCCCGTCGCCTGCCTGTTCAGCGACGCCGCCGTCGCATAATCGCCGCTCTTATCATCGCAGCTCTCAGCGATGCCGCCGTCGCACTATCACCGAATGTAAGTGGCTTAATAAACCATGCTCTCATTTTAATATTCCTTGTTTGGTTGTGTCTCTACCCGTCTCTCGGCTTTCCAATCTCCCAATTGCCCTCCTCGGCATTACCCCCGTAATGATGCGCACGAGTCAATTCTTCAGGTTTGAGATTTCCAAGCTTTCTATCGGCCTCTGCTGCTGCAAGATTTCTAGAAAAACGAAGAGACTACGCTGTCACTCTTATGGCACGAGTTAATGACGAGCAACGTTTATGTAATGTGAAATCTAATTCGGAAGAGACAACAAGTACACGTTCACATTTAGGTTCTTCTGGCGCATCTTTCATATGTAAGGTTTATTGAGATGGCTAGAGGTTTGAGTTTCGGGATAACCAGGATGGCCCATTCCACCAAAGTTTGCAGTCGCGCAGATCTTCCGGGTTGATACCTCTTGAGATGACGTCAGCTGGATTGTCCTGTGATACCACGTGGTGCCAGTTGTTATTTGTCAAGTTTTGAATCTCACTGGTACGGTTCGCAATATACGTCTTCCAGCGACTGGTCGAAGACTGGATTCAATAGAGAGTGATTGTTGAGTCAGTCCAGAAGTAAGTCTCATCAATTTCCAAAGTTAGTGCTGTGATGATAGATTCGACTAACTGTGCAAGGACCAGGGCAGCTGAATCCGTGCAGTTGTGCAACCCTGACAACGACCGGTCCCACCAGACCTAAAGGGTCGAAGATTTGCGCTGCCTTTGACAAAATTGTCCTTTTTGTGACTCGTTTTAGAAGAGTTTCTTAAACTGAGTAGCGTCAAGTGTCAAGCGTAGAATTCCATAAAAGTCCAAGAATTTTAGGGTTTTTATCACCCTGAATTAATTTTTCAGATGGTTCATGCTGATTATTTGCAAGAACTCGAGGATCGTTGCATGCCCATTTACGTAATTCGAGTCCTGCAGAGTTCAAAAGTTGATTGAGTTCCTTTTTGAGTTGTTGAGCCCTTTTTATAGAATCAACTCCCATCACGAGATCGTCAACATAAAAGTCCGTGATTATGACATCACTACTGATGGGAAAGTCCTTCTTATTTTCTTCTCCGTTTTGCCTCAATGTTCGAGTTGCTAAAAATGGTGCTGAGGCTGTTCCGTACGTCACTGGTAAGCCGAAAGTGCTGAATCTCTTGAGAGGGGTCACGCCTCCATAAAATTCGCTACAAATCTTGCTGGTCTTTAGTAATTTTAAACTGTCGATACATCTGAGTAGTTTCGGCAGAAAGAACAATACGATGTTGACAGAATCTCAGAAGAATAGATAAAAGGTCACTTTGAACGACTGGTCCGACAGATTGAACGTGGTTGAGTGAGATTCCGGAAGAGGTCTTGGCGGAGCCATCGAACACTACTCGGACTTTAGTCGTGGTGCTGCTCTCCTTAAAAACCGCGTGATGTCGGAAATAAGAAATTGGTCCTTGTGAGTTTATTTTCTCTGGAGATATTTTTTCCATATGTCCTTGTGCTTTGTAATCGTCCATGAATTCAATATAACTTTTCTCGATTACCGGCTGCTTACTGAGATTCCGTTCTATCAATATGAGACGTTTTTGTGCTATATCGAGCGAATTTCCGAGCTCTGATACTTCGAATTTTAGAGAAAGAGAGACGACGAATCTTCCCTCATGATCACGTTCAGTTGTAGCTTGAAAATGCTACTCGCAGTCGTTGTGTGAATGTAGGTCTGAATACGGTTTCCTTGAAAAGATCTTTTCGATTTCCCGGATTCGCGCAACGCGATCATGCAGCTGCTGGTTGGTAATAAGGTTGCAGCTTAACTTTTGTTGCACCTTTGATAATGGGAGTTCCATGGGACCGGCTACTATCCATTCTAATTGGGTCTTTTGAATAATTGGCTGATCGTCGCGCAGTTGTATTTGATCTACGCATAAGAGCTTCCAAAATAAACCAGCGCTAATTAAGAGTTCGACAGATTGAGTTTTCGCAAAATGAGGATCAGCCAATTTGATTCCTTCTGGAATGTCGAAGTCCTTGCGACGCAGCGGTATATTTGGCATGTCATCTGTAATTTCAGGAGTAACGAAGCAAGTGATACTTGCGGCAAATGGGGTGCACGTAGATTGAATTGTGGCATTGATGCGATGTCGCAGTTCCTGAGTTGTTTTACCAACACCTGAAATTAAAGTGTCTGAGTCCGATACTGGCCATTTACGCCGTTGACATAATTCACGCGTTATGAGATTGTCCTGAGAGCATGAGAGCATGAGAGCATGAGACATTCAGGGCGTTTGCCCTGACTATCCTTAATCCACACGATTGCAGTACCTAACATAACGTTATCGCTGTCCTTAGAATTTGTTATGAGTGAGGCCTTGGCTACGAAACCGCTGTTTCGTTATGAATTTGGTTCCTTGCACTCGGCAGTATCTTTCGTGGTGCGTTCGAGATGTAGTAACGTGTTATGCTTTCCTCGGCATTTGCTACAAAAACCGTGGGAGCACTGTTTATTTCGATGTCTAGGCGATTAACAATTAAAACAAACACGAAGATGCGATGCTTCTTGTATTCTAGACTATATTGGAAGTTCACGTAATTTGTCACAGTTAGAGAGTGCATGAGAATCGTTACAAAGTGGGCACGTCTTTTTCGACGCTGCATGTGATATAAATCGCTCGGATGACTGTGATTTCGCGCGTTTAGAATACGAGTTTTTTTTTGCTATTATTAGTACTGGTACTATTTGTATCCTGTTTCTCGACAGTAGTCCTCTGAAGATATTTAGAATGATTTTCTAAGAACGTCATAAGATCTTTTAATGCAGGTTTCTTAGCAATTATTACCAAATGTTTTTCCCATTCGCGTTTTGTCAACTGATCGAGCTTTGTTGTTAATAAATAAATAATCATCGTATCCCAAGTATCGGTTTGCTCGCCTAACGATTTGAGTTCTAACAAGTAGTTATTCGTGTCATCGATCCTCTGTCTCAGAGATACGTAAGACGGTTTGGTAATGGGATTTAAATCGAATATTGATTTCGTGTCATAGTGAATCAGCGAAAGTGAATCTTCATACCGGTCAACTAATTCCTGCCATGCTAATTCATAATTTGAGTCTGAGACACTGAGCGATTGAATGACACGAGCCGCGTCCCCGGTCAGTGCTGAGTTGAGGTGAAGGAATTTTTGAATATTTGAAAGTCGCGATTTTTCATGAAACAATGACTTAAAGGTGTCGCGGATTGGTAGTCATTCTTCAAATGACCAATCGAATTCCGGCAACGTAATTTTAGGAAGTTTTACACTAAGTGAATCGATTGATGAATTTGAGGCGAAAACAGGAGTCTCATTACGGGATGATGTATTTGTTTGATTATTTTGAATTCATACCGTACACTCCACCTTATATTGCTCAATAAAATTCCTAACTTTAGTAAGAATGTCAAAGTATGTATTTTCGAATTCTTCGCGATCATCCGCTTGTTCTTCACTTTTAATCTCATCATGAATAACCAATTGTGCAATTGCGGTTTGTACGAAAAACGGATTTGGAGACTCACCGAAATGAAGAAATTTACTGCTGTAGATTCACCTCCTCTCTGGATCTCTGAGCTCGGTATTGGTTTGTAGTTAAGACTACTCTGTTGTATGTCAAACATACAAATTGAGAACCTCGGAAATCAAGCACTTGGTCTACGTGATCTTTCACTCAAGTTTTCTATAGGAAAACTTGAGTGAAGACCCTACGTGATAAACCGCTGATTCCCGAGCTTCGAAACGACGAGTTTGCCTACCCTCCTTTTGTTAAAGTCCCGTTATTGTCCTTGATGGGCCGGTAATAGCCGGCAAATTTCCCCGGTTAAGTGGCGACAGCCTGTAAACACGTGCTCCGGGCCGTGTTTACGAAAACTCGAACAACAAGCCAAGTCACGTACGCCCGTGCCAGCCTCTCAACCCACGCGCGCTTACCTTCTAACTATTCCTCTCTCTCTCACTCTCTCTATCCTTTCTTTTCTGGCGCACGGGTCGTACTGCAGGGGAACTCAACCGAGCATTGAGTAAACAATTTTTAGTTAATAAATTGGGAATTGTTGGTCGAATGAAATAAACATTACCGGTCGAATCAGGGAGAATAACCTTATTCCTTTTTGAGACTAAAATAGTTAAAGTTAAAAAAATACTTAGAGACCCCCATATATTTTTACAATAACAAAGTCCTTCTTGTTAAGAAACAAACTCCTCTCAGGCCAAGTAGGAACTAATAAACGTATGATTGATGTACGTGTACACATGTATTCATGTCTACACGTACATCAATCAAAAATTAAGTTATTTTACATTAATTAATATGTTCAAGTTAAGTACTGTAATAATCTCTTCTCATCTATAACATATTAATTGTAGCAATTGGAATGTAACGGTAGCTCGGTCTCCCTATAAACAGCAGTATTTTAAACAATAACAAAAACTATTCTTTAGTTAATTAATAATAATAAACAACCTATAGACCGAACTACCGTTCTATTCGCCCTAGCTTCAAAATTCCTTCGGGAGATTGAAGTTAGGATAGACATAAGACCTTGTACAAATTTTCTTAATTTTAGGTTAATAATTAATATTTTTAATTTACTATTAAACATTTCTTTTAGGACATTAAATTTAGCTTAGAACAGAGTCGACGCGCGGAAGCGCGTGGCCGCGGGGCCTGGCTCACGATCCCCACCGCTCGGTTACGACTCCGTTGCGAGATCGTAGCCAATCGGCGGGCTCGAGGCTGTCCCCCTCCGCCACGGGCCGCTCCGTGCGAGGCTAGCGAGAGTCAGAGAGGATCGAGAATGATCAGTTTATGTTCGATCGCAAGGAGGTGAGAGTACCGCTCTTCCCTCCGTCTTATTCGGCAAATAAACAACAACTTACAAACTATCACGCATCTTCTCATTTGAGATCCCTTCAGTCAAACCGTTACACAGTATAGATTTATTAATTTTAACTTCATGCGGTTCCAGTTCAGTACTTTCGGAGTTTTGTTTTAGTCTCTTTTTCTCTACTTTATTTTGGTTCCCGGTTTCACGCTAGGGGGACTTCAGCAAGCAACGTCAACGGAGGCAAAGTGACAGGTCGGTCACTTATCATCTTCAGGACACCGGAGAGGAATTCCAACAGCAAGTAAGTCACAAGTGTTTATTTCCAAATAATTGACCGGTATTTACCGAATAAAATACCGTCCGTGACAAGTGCGGGCGATATTTTATTTTTCAAATCAATTATTTGGAGATTTAGTGAACCCCGTGTTCACCCTTGTGCATACTTACCGGTAAATTTGGGAAGTGCGACAGAAAATAAGGACTCCATGCCTGGAGGTTCTTGCGGCACTTCCCCCATTTCCCGCACCCGACGCCGCCGCCTTCAGCGGGCAGCTCGAGGTGTTCATCCCCGAG